>PVKC010000023.1:76789-118132 GCA_004027635.1 Crocidura indochinensis
TTTTTTTTTTTTTTTTTTTTTTTTTTTTTTTTTTTTTTTTTTTTTTTTTTTTTTTTTTTTTTTTTTTTTTTTTTTTTTTTTTTTTTTTTTTTTTTTTTAGTCACACTAGTGACATTAAGGGATTACTCTTGGCTATGTGCTCAGAAATTACACCTGGCTTGGGTGACCATATGGGACACTTGGGAATCAAATTGTGGTCTGTCTTTAGGCTAGGGAGTGCAAGGCAGACTCCTTTTGCCCTGAGCCACCTCTCCAGCCCCCAAAGAACATTTTATTGAGTCTTTTTTTAAAGATACATGAATGCTGAATGTATATATGTATTTATATATTCATCATGTTGCACTTGAGAGAAGTAGATATGATCCCAAGCACCAAATACATACTCATCAAGCAGTGCCCACCACCAGGAGTAATTCCTGAATGTAGAGCCGAAGTTACCCTAGGCATTTTGAGTGTTTCCCCAAATAAATAATGATCTACGGATATAGTTAAATAATTATTGTTATAATATGGATTTACAACCATATACAAAAAATATATATACAAAAATACATATATATGTTTATATATATATAAAGAATATAGACTGACACTTTTTAAAATACACATTCCCGAACTATCCTTCCTTAATTAAAGTCTACTTCAATCCAAAACAATTCATTGGATCCTTCTACCCATTGTTTGATAACTTTATTTTTATAGAATCCCAGCATTTTTCTGTTTATTTTTCTTCATTAATTTAATTATTACATGATTAGGATCATTTGATATGTTTTTATCCTCCAGGCTAATTTCCTTTATAAGAAACCTTTCCAATGTTAGCCAGGTTGGTGAAAATGCCAACATATATTCATATAGCTGAATAGTATACATGCCACATCTATTTATCTCCACCATTTGGTGGACACGAGGTATAGAGCATAATCATTTGCTCATGTTTTATTCTATGAAGTTTAAAAGGTACAGAAATATTAATAAGAATTTATGTAATAAGTGATAAAAATGTTAAAGAGCTGGAATTCGTGATGTGTAAGATTATAGGTGTTATCAAAAAGACGTGGCAGTGATAAAAATTGAGGCCAACAAGCTGAAAACATTTCAATTATTGAGAGAAAGCAGACAAAACCAAAATTTATTGTCATGTGGGAAAGGTTCAAGAATACAATGTTGAAACAGAACAACTGTAATGGCCTTTATAGTAATAGTATGTAAATTAACATTCGATAGATTAGATACTATGTACTTTAAAATTCCAGTAACTGGTTACCAGATAGTAATGGGGGAAAAAGAATCAAACACTATTCTATTCCAGGACCTTGAAATAAGTTTTTAGTCTATTTATAAGGCAGTGTTTGAGTAAATGAAATTCATAAATACCTAGTTAATTGGTACTGAATTTTGACTGTAGACACAACAATTCAAATTCTATATTTGATTGCTTTGTACTCTAACCTTCTATATTACATGGACAGAAGACTTTTAGTATTTATTGTGGATGATGGCTCTCATGTATACATGCAAAATAGGTAGCATAATTTTAAAAATGGATTATTACTTCATTTTTTGGTTTAGTTTTAGTTTTTTGTTTGCTTGTTTGTTTTTTAAGGGAAACACACCCCGCTATGCTAGGGCTTACTCTGGGCTCTCCTCTCAGGGTTCATTCCAGAAAAAAACTCAAAGGACTATATTGTGTGTCAGTGATCAAATCCAGGTTGGAAGCATTCAATTCAGATGCACTACTTGCTTTTTATCCTTCATGCCCTCTCTTTCAGTGGTTCTAAAAACATTTATGTTCCTCTAAACTTGTTTTCAAATACTTTTTATGGCAGGAAGGAAAACAAAACAAAGTAGTAAAAGTCTATGATACAAGCTACACATATATAGGACACACAGATATATTAAAACAATAAACTATTTTATATTGACTTGTAGACATAGAACAAATGACATTGTGCATTTTTTGCATGGATGTTTTCCATGTTTATTTATAGATCTGAATACAGTTTCTGTGAGACAATGTTTCTTTGGAAAATTTGCAGTTTATAAAAGCATATGGCTTTGAATTAAGACAGCAAAGGCAAGCAGCAACTTACTGAGGTGAATGTAAGAGAGGCAACTAACCTTAACTCCATCTTCCACTACCTCTGAGCCCTCAGCTTCCAGAGATTCATTCACATTATAAAACATGCAGTCTGCAACTGACCAGCTGAGGCAGCAATAAAGCAAAGCATAGACTTCCAGGGAAATGCAGGATCTACCATAACGAGGAAACCAGCAGAAAGAGGACAGTGTGCAAAATTTTAACAATTCCTCACACCTTATGCTGCTTTGGGCACAAAGAACAGGCCACACCGCCTTGCCATTTGCCCTATGAACTTTACATAAAAGAATGTCTGTTGTTATCTTTCCTATTCTCCTTGGTTACTGTGCAAAGAAGGAAAATCTAAGAAATGGTTCAGCTATAATGACACAGTCCTACATAACCCCAAAGAAACTTTTAAAAATTCATAATACAAATTAAAAATAAACAAATTTAAGTTTTTACAACATATATTTTGTCATTATCAAAATATACTGTTATTAATATTAACAAGAATGCTTTCACTTTATTCTGCCCTATTTATAAATATCTAGATAGTTTACTTAAATTCATAATCCTAAATTGCTTCTTTATGAAGTCAAAAATCACAGTATATAATTCAATATCTTCTGACTCTATAAAGCATATAGATATATTATAGCAATTATCTATTTTTATGACATTTAAAATAGCAACGTAGTCAAAAATAGAAAAGGAAATTGTCATGACCTTGTTTTTTAGACAAGCTTGTTGTTTGCTTATATGAAATCTACTGGCTTCTGATCTTAATGTAGCCATTGATTCCTGGTGTGATTTTGAACGAGGTATCTTTAATGTCTCTCAACTTACCTAATAATTCACATGGTAGGAACCACAGTGGGTGAGTAGTATTGTATTTCATTAATGGCAAGCCTGTGAGATTCACAGCAACCCTAAAACTTGGATCTTAGAACTTGATGCTTCTACTCATGACTATAAAGCTTGAGTAGTCCTTGTGTGTTTGTCTCATTCTCTGAGACCAATCCCTGCTGGGTGGTGGAAGGTCCCGATCTAATTGAATTTCCTGTGCAATCTGCTGCAAAATAAAGTGAAGAGATTTTCGGAATAAAGAAGAAATTACATAAGACTTGGAACAATTTAACCCAATAACATTAATTTAAAGTTGTGCCCTTTTTAAAGATCTCTTTCAAGGTTGGATTTTACATATTAAATGTCAGTTAATGGACCCAGTGTTATTTCAATATAGCATCTAAGTTATGAAAATTCTTTAAAATTGCTTCTAAAATGTAAATTCATATAAAGAAAACAGAAAAGTCAGTTTATGTGTGAATGTAAATACTGCTTAAAAGCCTCACATTGTTCTCACTTATTTTGCAGTATTCTGTATTTATGACTTTCCCTAAGACTGTTTATTGTTCTGAATAAATGAAAGGTGTTGACATCTGGTACTGCTCTAACCGTGCCTGCTGTCAGAATCACAACTGTTATCATAAATGATTTGGGAATGCTTGTAAATTCTATTTAAATGTGCTAGTTTCAGCAACATGTCAAAATTGTGAATTGTCACTTTCACAAATTTTAAATAGAATTGTTCAAAATATTTTAGAAGTTAGTCTTCAGTAAATTATAATACAAAGCCTGATATATTTAAACAAAAATATCTTTGGTGACTTATGGCAAATAAAGGAGCACTTATACAATGAAATTAATTATGTAGGTTAGGATGATTTTACTAAGAGTAAGCCTGAAATATATCATCACTTTTGAATAAATATATTTGCAAACTATCTATCAGATTAGGTTAATGCAATAATAATTTAACTAAACTCAACAATATTGCTTTTTTATCAAAATAGAAATATAGTCCACGGCATTATTAAATTTAGTGCAGACAGACTTACATGTATAATTTATGCAAAGACTATTGATTATTGTTTTAATGCCATCCGGGAGAAAAAGCTCTTACTGCCATGCATTGGACTAGTTATTTAGCAAACTCAATCAATATTTATTCAAGTGATTTAGATGAAGATGTAAAAAGAGATTAAATAAATAGATCTCATACTCACAAATGCATTTAAATAAAATTTGATATAAATATATTTATAATAATCCCAATGGTCTGGTCTAGGTAGGGGATCCCAACTTATTTAGTCTAATATCACTTTTATAGAAAATAAATGATATAAGTCATTCACTAACTCTCAGAATATTTACTGCATTTATAAAAGTAGTTAGGATTTCCTAATTGTACCTAAACTACTACAGACATGTACCTTTCCAGTATCATTCCAGACAACCCGGAGTAGAATTAAAGAAACTGTCACCATGGTTACTAGAAATTCTTCCATTAGAATTACAAAAATAAAAAGATACTTGATTAAGTGTACTCTGAATAATAAAACTGGAGGAGAAAATAGAATATACAGAAGGATAAGTTTCAGAAGGCTGGGGTGATAATATAATGGATGGTTTCTTTGCTTTGTACACAGTCAGTTCAGGTTCTATCACCTGAATCCCATATGGTCCCCACTGCCCACCAGGAATAATTCCTGAATTCAGAGCCATTAGTAATCCCTAAGCAATATTGGGTGTTAACACCCTCTGAAAAAATAAACAAAGAACAAGAATAAGAAAAGGAAAGCAAAAGAGTAGAACAGATTTACCCAGAAGGATTAAACATAATTTTATTTTACCACGTATATCCTATAACCACAATGCCAAATCTCTAAAAATATTTCAACCACTTCAGGAATTGATGATGTAGAATTTATTTTTCTAAATTATTTCAAAATGTGGGATCAGTGTCAGATAGTGAAAGCAACTTATTGAAGATACTTAAGTTAGAGAGTAGTCTTAATATAATTTTTCATACTTGAAATATTATCTCTAGTATTGATCCTATTTTCTCATGCCTAGATAATTGTCTAGTTTCCTATTAAAACCTTTTTCTCCATATTTGTTTTTGACAATATAATATATATAAATTATGATGATTCCCTTATCCCACTACTATTTCAAACATATATTATTTAAAATTATGAATGCTAGGTATAACACTTCACATTTTTATATCTCTGTCAGTTGACTAAAACCCAACTACAATCATGATTGTAATTGTGGCGCTTAAATGAAGATTTTATCAAAGAAAAAATAAAACCATACTCATTTTTATATATTTTATTTTGTTTATTTTTATCTGCAGTTATTTTATATTATTTTCTATTTCATAGTAAATAATTATCAGCATCATTAAAAATTCCATAGGTGATTTTATTTTTAATATTGATGTACTATTTGATCAAGTTCATATAATGTACTATAATGTAAATATTAAAATATTTTAAAATGTAGATCATTAATAGTACAGTAAATCTTTATGTAACACATATGATATCCCAGCCACTGTATCAAATGGCTTTTATATATATATATATATCATCAAATTTTGAAACTATGGACCTACATCTATGTTAGATTTTAAAAACAGGATGCTAAAGGTGCAACATTTAATGAAATTTTGAGCTGAGTGGTTTTAAAACAAATAAAAGTTTCAAAACTGAATTGTAATAAGGTTCCAGAGTCTTTCTTCTGTTTATAGGAATTAAAACAACTCTATAAAAACTCTGTACAGAGATCAAACAGAAATGTATGCAAAAGAAATCTCTCATGCTGAGAAAATATCCATCCTGACGATGCTAATTTTCTCCATCACTAAGACAGGGAGCACATACCATAAATCAAAATTGGCACCATCTCATGTGGAAGGGAATGTGCTTTAGTGAAACTGATGTGAAACTGTAAACTTTGTGATTAGGAAAATAGCACAAGCAGTAACGAACCTTGAGAAAAATCAGATACAAAATAAAATCAGGACGCAAAGAAAATGAATGACAGCAGTAACATTTATTTTAAGAACTACTTACAGTGTCGAATGTCTTTACCTCCCATTGCCAAATTCTTGTTTCAGCTTCTCATTTTGTAGACTAATGTCTAAAATGGCAAGATAAATATTTTATACTTAAAGATAACCTCATAAGTTATATAAAGCATTTGCAAGAACTCGGAATTAAAGATAACATTTGCAAAACTAAGTAACTGCAAAGACAAAGCATTAAAGACAATGGTAGCATGGACAATAGATGTATGTATACAAAGAACAGAGTTTCTGAGGCTGGAGTGGTAGCACAGCAGTTGGGCATTTGCCTAGCACGTGGCTGACTAAGGAGTGAAGGAGATTCCAATCCTGGCATCCCATATGTCCCCGGAACCAGGAGAGATTTCTGAGCACTGAGCCAGGAGTAACCCCTGAAGACAGTCAAGTGTAGCCAAAAATAACAAACAAACAAACACACAAACAAAAATAACAAACTTTCAAAAGTCATGGATTTCAGAGTTTGTCCAAAAATAATAATGTCCCATTTTAGTAAGTAAGTAATGGTTATTGACAAACTGATGTACAAATTTATAAACATGCTTTTTAATCTAAAATCATATTTTCAATGAAAATAAAGCTAAATTCTAATTCTAATAATTGAGTTGTATTTAAAAGTATCAAGTTAGAAAGCTGAACAAATGTCTTTATTTTCCAGCTTTTTTGTGCTTATGTTAGTTTTCAAAAACAAATTAAGAGCCAGAGATAGTAAGGTAGGCAAGGAACTTGATTTCCACATCTACCTGGTTTAATTCCTGCACCCTCTATGATTCTCTGAGCACTTTCAGGAATGATTTCTGAATGCAGAACTAGGTCTAAGTCCTGAGTATCAACATATATGCTTCCCTCAAATTAAATTCCTCCAAACTGTTTGAATTTTATCTAATATACAATATAAAAAGTAGATAAATTGGTTAAAAGACTCTAATGTCAAAAATAGCATGACAGTTTGATTTACAGTATACATATTCAATATATGTATTGAATACAGTATACATATTCTATCACATATGCTATATTGAATATAGCAAAGCATTTATGCATGAGATTCTAGGACCTGGAGAATGGTCACAAGGCTTGAGCACCACCACAATACTCTATTGTCCTAACATTGAACAATATTTTTCAGTTGATTTTTACCAGGTGTGTCTATGGAACTGCCAAACACCACTTAGGAATCCCTGAAAAATGAATAATGTTTATAAAAGAAAATATATATGACTCAAAACCTCTTTATTTTTAACCTAGATATTAAATAAATATATGTGTTTTCAAAAAGTCTGTGATATATTTTAGATTTAACACTTATTAATGTATATTTGGAGGTGTTTTACATTTACAACATTTTATTTTATATTTGTTATACTTACTAATTTCAAATAGTTAATTAGAATATTTGAGGTATTTTATTTTGAAAGTATTACAATATGTGAATTTTTTGTTTATTTGTTTTTGGGCCACACCCGGTGACGCTCAGGGGTTACTCCTGGCTATTCGCTCAGAAGTCGCTCCTGGCAGGCACGGGGGACCATATGGGGAACCAGGGGATCGATCCGCTGTCCGTCCTAGGTTAGCGCAGGCAAGGCAGGCACCTTACCTCCAGCGCCACCGCCCGGCCCCTATACATACATACATATATTACTATATGTGAATTTTTATCTAAACAGAATTTAATAAGAAAAGGAATAACATATATTGTGGATGGAGAGATAATATTGCAGGAAAGGCATTAGCCTTGCCTGGTACTATCTCAGGCATTACATATCCACATACTCCCTTGCACATTACCAAAGAGTAATCTCTGAGCATAAAGACAGGAGTAAGTCCTTACCACAGCTGGATCTGAGTCAATGCTCCCCATTTTAAATACTATAAAATTAATGGATAAAAGAAAAATATAACAGTAACTTTCTAAATATGCTGTTGGACGATTAGAAAGTTTATTAATGCATACATATGACCAAGATTTGAGGGGAAAAGAAAAAATAAAATGTAAACATTATGTAAACCTCTCTAATGCATTATTGTACAAGGACTTCACTATATACTGTCAATACTACTAAAATTCTATCCTTTACATGAAACAATCCTTTAGTTATGTTTATCTATTCACCAATCTCCTATTCTAATTTCGTTTTATAAACTAAAATTTTATATATATTTTCAACTGATTAATTCATCTTGTTTCTTTTTGTCCAATATAAAAATAATTAATGTGATTTTTTATATCTTAATGAGTTTCTTTTCTTTCTTATGGTATTACCTATGGTAGGATTTTTTTCTTTTTAATTTAACAATTGCTTTGAAGTAGATTATTTTGTATCAGTCCCAGATCTTCAGCCAATCATCTGCCAGTGAAGACTAAAGTCTTTTAGACCTATAGATTATTGTAAATAAACATGAAGGTGCATAGAAGTGCATTCATCTGTTTAAATTAATATTTTTATCTTTATCAAAGAGTTATGGTAAATGGGCAGCATGAAATATGCATGTATAATTAAAAGGGATGTTCTGGGATTGGAACAGTGGCGCAGGTGTAAGGTGTCTGCCTTGCGCATGCTAGCCTAGGATGGAACCCAGCTTCCCATCCTGAGCATCATTGGGTTTGGCTGAAAACAAAAAACAATAGAAAAAAATAAAGGGATGTGATAATGCTTTACATAGTGTCTATACAATTATAGTCCTATCAGCTATAACTATTTCTTTCTCCACATGATCATTATTTTGAGTTAAAATTAAAAATGAGTATTTTAAAAAAACTTTTTGTTGTTATTGTTTTTTTGGGCCACGCACAGTGGTGCAGAGTTTATATCTGACTCTGCCCTAGAGAATCACTCTAGGCAGGACATGAGGAAACACCATTGGGGATATCAAAGATTGAAGCCAGGAAGTCCACATTTTACTATGCAAAAAGTCTGAGAGAGTAATTTCTTGAAATGCTTTTTCTTTAGTAGAGAGTAACCACAGAGACTAAAAATATTAAAACAATTTTTTATACATTCTATGGCCTCCAGTCTAATTTAGTTCTAATATAATAGCAAAATATTGCTTCAGGCTTTATACACAAGAGTTACATATAAATCTTTAATATTACTCAGTATCAATTAACTATAAATGATCTTAGTTTTCCACACAATAATAAACCATATGTTATAATAATTTCCAGAATATAATAAAACTTAGCAAAATCATGTTTTATGTTTTACCAATGAGTCATCATGGCTCTTAAAATTGATTAATCTTTTTTGATATTTTATTATATAAATTATTTTTCCAATTGCATATATAGAAATTTCTCATAAACAAATCATTTTTAAATGTATGAAATTACATTTAATATTATAGTGCATCTTATCTTAGCTTATATAATTGTGAATTAAATTCAACATATGGAGTCTATTTCTCTATAGAATTTTCTTTACAATTTTATGTAAATAAAATTTATGCAAATGTAATATAAAATCCTGTTTCAATGCCGTTTAAAAATTGTTTTGATTGTTACTGACATTTATCTCATTTCTCTCAAATCTTAGACAAAATATTTCTTGACAGAAAATAATTTTAATGTGATATTCAAAATTTAGCCAATAGTAATATTTTGGTTAAAAAGTGATGCAAAGATAAAGATATTTGCTGAGTACCTTGCTATAAGAAAATATTAATGGGGAACATTTTTCAAAAGATTTATTTTTGCTTTCTTCTTCAATCTCACACTTCCTATCTGAACAATTACAAACTTATTGTCTTATCTACCATATTGGTTTACTTATTAGTAAACAGTTTCTATTAGTCCTACTACCTCAGACAAGACTCTTAAAATAGCCAAAAATTCACTGCACCAAATCTGTCTTGCATGATCTTTGAATTTAACCTGTTATTTTTTCAATTAGATTTTCCTTACTTGATTTTTCTCTTAAAATATTCACTTTTTAAGTGCCAAAGAAAGTTACTGAATAGAGCATCTTGTCTTACTTACCTTTAATTTTTCTCCCACAGAGAAAATGTACTTTGTTGTGCTACTTTATACATAAAATTTCATTGAGCTTTTCACTACTGTTCTTTTATCACACCATTACCCTCTAATGGGAAACTGTTCTTTCCCCAAGTTTTACCTTGTCTAAATTCTACTCTACCCTTCAAGCTCTAGCTAGCTTAAATCTTGCTTATTCTTAAACCCATTTTTAGCACTCCAGGCAAAAAAAAAATGTCAGTATTCCTATTTTAAATGCAAAGACAATTTGACATCTGTCCATATTTTTGAACTTTTATTCACCACTTTCTTCCCCCCATACTCATTTTATTTTACTTTGTCTATTTTTTCTTTATTGTTACTTTTATATATTAGTTATTTTGGGAATTTCAATCATACTTTTAACTAACACCAAAACCAACATTGTAACTACAATTATATATCACCTTGTGAGTTTATTATCATAAGGAGCCTATTGTTTTTCTATAATTCCAAATGAGTATTTTCACTCTTTTAGACTGTAACAGTGTAGGTTCATTGCCCTTATGAACTGATATTTAAGTATAGAAGATAATGCTAAACATTAGATATTTTTACTTCAATAAAACATAAGAAGTCATATTTATATCACAGCAGAAGAGTCTTTGCTTTGCATGTGGCTGATCCAGGTTTGATCGCTAACATCCCAAATGGTCCCCCAAGCCTGTCAGGAGTAATTTAAGAGCACCACTGTGCGTGACCCCAAAACAAACAAACAGACAAACAAAGCGCATAAAGTAAGTATATGGTACTTTTAAAGTAGATCGTGTTGGGCAAAATATAATTTAAACAGAGAGTTGTGGGAGTTAAAGGACTTTGTCTAGTGATCACATGATAGTACAGAAATGAAAACCATGAAAGCAAATCAGAAAAGACAAATCAGGGAAATAAAACTCCAAGAGAAGATCACAAACATCAGAGAGACTGGTGTGTCTGGGGAAAAACTTGCCTCAATAAAGTTTGAACAAACTATTAGGTAAAAACTCAGGTGGAAGTGTAATTAGAATGGAAGGTCAGCTGAAGAACTCTAGATTTTTCTGAACAGAAGAGTCAGGCATTTGTGCATGCTAGGCATATAAAAAGTTGCTTATATTCTATAATCTCCAGTCCCTGGCTATTTAGTTATTAAATTATTGTGACAACCTCAACATCAATCACTCTGAGGCTAGTCCAAAAGAAAAGATGATTTTCTCAAATCTGTCCAATATATAACATAACCTTATGTATATTTATCCTTTGTTTACCTTTTCTCCTAACATCTTCATGGATATAATTATCATGCTTGCTTTAAAACTCTTCCAAAGAGTTTTAAAATTATATTAATACAATCTAATTTTTATAACAAAAAAACTATAGCAAAAAGCAAGTTTTTATGTTCAAAAGTCAATTATAGGTACATAATAAATGTATGCACAGAAAAGAGTCATAATGCAGGATTATGTGAAATCTTATAACCTAAAATGTACAGTTCATCTACAACAGCAGGCATTTTATAAGGTTATTATGATTATATGATATTTGGAAATGGAAGCAATTTTAGTTTTGCTTCTCAGTTAATTGAATGATAATAAATACCATAATTCAGAAGAATAACATTCTATGGGATACAAGAGAGGGTCATGACAATTGTACATATACCCTCGAGTCCTAAAATTCAAATTTGGTAAAACTAAACTTGTATGAAGAACTAGTAATACCTGATGTATTATAATATTGCTTTTTCTCCCTACTATAATCAAATTAATAAATTATCAAACTCTTTTGCTTTAAATAATTTTCAAATGTTAATAAATTTCTTTATTTACAATTTTGTAGCAAATTTTATTTTAGAGTCTGTGATGTTTCAAGAAATGAATATTAGCATTAATATAAATAAATCTTAAAAACTGATACAGTTTAACTTAAGGGTCACAATTCAATTATTATCAACAGATAGAAATATTCATTGATAATCTACACAGAGAAATTTTAGTTATTTATGTACTCCTTAAAAAGCACTTCCTAATTTCTATAAAGAACAAAGAAATAAAAGATTATTGGGGCATGAGTGATAGCACAGTGACAGGGTGTTTGTCTCGCACATAGCCAAATAGAAATAGACCTGAATTTGATCACCTGCAAGTCTGCAAGGATTGATTTCTGAGCCCAGAGTCAGGAGTAACTTCTGAAGATCCCTGAGTGTGGCCCCAAAGCCAAATAACAAATAAAAAAGAAATAATAGAAATAAAATATTAACATAATTTATTGTAATTGATGAGACAATGTCTTGGTAGTATGTCATATTTGCATTAAACTCTATTCTTAGTTTTCACAATAAGCCATTTAAAATCTTGGGTTTTTTTATTTTTTTGGTTTTTTGGTTTTGGGGCCATATCAGATAACACTTGGGGGTTATTCGTGGCTATGCACTCAGAAATTGCTCCTGGTTTGAAGGACCATATGAGACACCAGGGGAAGTACAAACAAGGCAGACACCCACTTGCACCACTGCTCCACTCCCACATTTAAGATATATTTTATATATTAACAGCTTTGGAGTCTGAGACATGTTGTAGTGGGAAAACTCTTGTCTTGAATGCAGCTGTCCTGGATCCCATCACTGCTACCTAATATGGTTCCATAAGCACCAGTTTAAGGTATTAATAAGTGAATAGATAGAAACAACCCCTTAGCAGTTATGGGTTTGGTCTCCCTCAAAATCCTAAAAATACTTGAAAAGTTTATGCTTTACTCTTTAGTTTAAGGGTACTTGAGTGAAAAAAATGGAAAGAATTGCTTTTTAAAATTGATTGATTTTCTTTCATAATGTTGTAATATCACATTTAATATGTGTAAATATAATGTCAAAACACTTAATAAGATATTTTAAATAATATATTTAACTAAAATACAGAGAGAGAATGGTATTTTACACTTGTATCTACATATAAGACATAAGCTATTGAGGTAAATATATTTTAAAATGAGGCAGTTATGCAGCAAATAAATTTAGTTACATGATAAAATTATTTGTTTTGGTTTTGGGGCTATATCCTGTGGTATTCAAAGGTTACACCTGGCTCTGTGCTCAAAATCACTTCTGACATGCTTAGAGGCCCATATGGTACCAGGGATAAAACCCAGGTAACTGACTTATAGAGGCAAACACTCTACCCACTGTGCTATTACTTTGGCCCCTAAAATGAATTCTTTAGTTATTTATACTTATATAATACATTTTATTATTACACTTAATCTAATTTTAATTCATATCACCTTTACATCTGAGGTACCATAAGATATTAAGAACTTTTGATAATACTAATAATAATTAAAATATTAAGATAAAATTGAGTGGAGAATACTTGAGCATATTTTGAAGGATATGATTCTGAAAAAAGCTTCTCTTATTTACATAAAATATAAATGTATATGACTAATCAGAACTTTTTTGCCCTCATTATATTAAAATATGTATATGATAAATCCATATATGTTCATATACTTGATGATTCATCAAACTACAGTACAAATTCAAATCTTTAATCCTGGAGCATCATGAGCAATTAGAAAGACCACAATGCATCACGGACAAGCAACAATAAACAAAAATACAGGGGTTAAACAACAATTGCCCCCAAAATATGTCTTAGGCCATGATGGTAAAATGCTACAGTCTATGAAAAGTTTTCAGCTTCAAGAGAAGACTGTTTACTTTTCATCTGATTTCTTTGAAGGTTTTAGAAATTTCCCTCTTCTAAAGGGAGATTTTAATTTGAGGCTAGGGGGTTGAGAGCCAAATTGGCATTTATTTGTATTTTGAGCTCAATTACAGTAATTAAAAACTGAATTATGTGGGGAAAGGGAATGACTGTACCTTGTTGTTAAATAAATAAACTATAAAAACTGTCTTTACTATAAATGGGAAAATACAGATAAATATATGTTGTAGAGGGACAAAGGGAGAAAGGATGTTTAAGGGCAATGGAAATAATACAGTAGTTAAGTCTTTTTCTTGCACAAAGCTAACCTGGTTTTATGTCTGACACCTTTGTGGTCCCCCAGCATCTACAGGAGTGAGCCCTGAACACTGTAGTCAAAATATTTTCCCATCCAAAATAAAAATTTATTTAAAGAGTAACTGAGGGAATCTTTGAAAACGTATAAAAAAGCCAAATATCTTAGTCCAGCAAAAGACATTTTTCATCTGTAGACATACACCGAAATTCAGCTGTCCAGTATCAGTAGCTCAAGACAAAGAAAGAATATTGAAAGAAAACAGATTAAAATATTACTTAAAATAGGGCTCTTGGCAGGCTTTCAGCAGATAATACTGCATATGGTCTTCCCAAGCATCACCTATACAGAGCCAGTGTACCCCCTGAAAAAAAAGATGCTTGACATTATTTTCTAAAGCCACTTTCATGCCATTTGTAAATCTTTATTTACTAGTTCTATGCATAATAAACATGCAAGTGAATTGAATGTGTATCAAGATTTGTACCAGATCACCATGACAACCAAATAAGGGTCAGAGAATAAAATGGGAAACATATTCCCTATGCTGTATAAAGTATGTTTAAGATGTTTAATTTTCACTAATTGGCACAAATATCTGTTTCTCTTTCTCTTTTTCTTTTAGCTTTCTTATATCTGCAACAATACATATTTTAGTAGAGGTTGGTTGATTGTGAAATAGTTCTCATAGATCAGAATTTGATTTCTGAGGTGGGCAATTGAATTGAATCATTTATTATATCATGCACAGGTGTTCATTAAGAAAGCATCATTCTCGAGCAGAAAGATCAGCTATTCTTTCAAGATCATTCAAGTGCAAAATTGCATTAGGGACAATGATAAGAGATTAAGTGAGCATAAGTGCTATCTTTATGCCTTATGTTAGAAACCATAAAAATGACCCATATAGTCCCTAGGTTCCTAGCAATAATGTATAGCAATTTAAAAACTGATGTTGGCACTTAGCTCTTCCAGAGAGCATTGATCCCTGTGCTGATTTTCATACCTATGTTTCCCTAAATTGTTTTATGATTTTTTTCTGTTCTTAATCATCGTCTTCTTCAACCATTTCAAATTTAAATATATTTTTGTGATTTCAAATACCAAATTACCTATTATCCTTTTCATTCTTAATATACGATATAATGTCCTGTTGCATATTGAAGATTTAAATTTATGAAACAGTTAAAAATCCCATTTCCTCTAATTGTTAAGAATACCCATTGTTGTTTTAGATATGAATATTTATAGAATAAAACAAAATTTCTCTCTTCTTCATTGATGCTATACACTCATTTTTCACAGAACAGTTTTTACAAGATGTATGGCTAACTTTACTTTATAATTTTATTTATGTCTGTTGTTGCACATACCTTTTAATTTTTTAAAGCATACTAGTGGGGCCAGAACAATAATACATTGAGTATGTTAGCTGACTTGATTGTGACCAACTGGGTTTCAATCTTGGAAATCTATTGTTTCCCCAAGCAACACCAGGAGTAATTTCTGAGTACAGAACAAGGAGTAATCTATGAGCATTGCCTGGTATGCCCCCAACCAAACCCCAAAGTATACTAATTTGCTCACTAAAAGAACATATTATCTTCATGAAATTAATTGGAACATTAATAGAAACATGAATATGAACATGAATAACATTAATAGGAACATTCATCTTGCTTTACTCTCATCAGTACATCTTATGTCTAATAAATCTTTTTACTTAAGTTCTAACTACTTTAGTGACACAAAGCACTCTGATTATCTCTTAGCTTCAGTTCTTACTCTCCTAATATTATTATAATGTTTCCTATTTCTATTCAATATGCTCTTAATTTTTTAAAAATACACAAGTGTTTTTATGGAATGCCATCTGAATAATGTTATAATGATTTAGTAATATAATTATTATATTAATTATTATAATCACCACCTAGCTTATTACAAAAACTAAAAAAATGAGATGCAAACCTGTCACTACACTGATTATAGCATTATTATTATTATTATTATTATTATTATTATTTTGGTTTTTGGGTTTACTCCGGCAGTGCTCAGGGGTTACTCCTGGCTCCATGCTCAGAAATTGCTCCTGGCAGGCACGGGGGACCATATGGGGCACCGGGATTCGAACCAATGACCTTTTGCATGAAAGGCAAATGCCTTACCTCCATGCTATCTCCCTGGCCCCTGATTATAGCATTATAATAAGTAAATTTTTAAATAGATAATCTCTTGAGAGGTAAAGATATTTTTTCATTGAGTAAGATTATATCTTATGATGCTCAGGGCATACTTTTGGCTGTGTGCTTCGAGATGAAGCTCTAATCAGCTACATAAAAGGCAGGTATCCAACCCAAACTTGTAACTATTTTGGTAGAGTGAGAAAATTAAATAAAATAGTAATCACACAGATATCTATGTAACTTAAAACAATTGTAAGACAATGAATATTTATATGAACGATGAAAAAGGAATGTAATTCATTGCATGTAGACTTACATATGTGTGCAATTGCTTGTATTTGTGTGCATATAGAGCGTTTTCCCTTTCTTAAGAAGGGTATCTTACTAAAAAAGAGACAGGTACACAAATAAAACATAAGGCAAAATATACAATGAATACAAGGCCATAAAAAGAAAGGCAGAAAACCTACCTCAGTTTCTGTAAAATTGTAAACTTGGGGATTTTTAGTATTTCTCTTCATTATTTATAAAATTTCTAGAATAATTATTCTCTGACTTATTTATAAAATTCACACCATATAGAATGGCACCTTGTTTTCTTTGTTTTAATTACTTTTAATTTGTTAGACTGTCCACATTCATGTCTTATAACTTTGGTAGTTAGCAAAATTATACAAGCCAGCTCTGTACTTCTATACATTTAAATTTACACTCACAACTCCACTTACAAAGAAAATATTTTAGTTAGTGCTGCTGGAATAAAGGCATATGTATAAAAACATGAATGAATAAGCCCTTATTTTCAATAATCTAAATTGAGTGCAGTGAGCAGTAGTGTGAAGTAAAACAAATAAAGAGAATGTTGTGGCAGTAATTCATGTGAAATCAGTCCATGAAAACAAAAATGTGGCTCTAAAACCATGCATAATGTGGCCTCTTTTGAATCCTCTCTCATAATTCTTTTTACTGAACCCCTTTATTTAATCCCTTTTCACTCTGTGGTGCATAGTTCCACCAATTTCCACGTGTCCCTTAAAGACATCAAACATGTACCCTACAGGTCCTTTACTTTTCCTCTTTCTCTGTCTTGAATATAGCTTCAAAAATATCACATTAACTAGATTTCTAAAAGTCTTTTAATATTTCTGCATCAGATGAGCAGATAATTTCTGATGACTGTATATAAAATAAAAACCTGTGCTAGCTAATCTCTTCCAGATTCTTCAACTCTGTTACACTTACAGACTAGCCCCTGGGTCCCCCTAACTGTACAAATACTAGAACAGTGATGTGTGACTTTCACAAACCCAAGAGTTGGCACCCCTCAATGTTATGTGATTTAAGACAACTATTCTACCCTCAGGTAGATTAATCACATTTCTTTGTATTTAGCATTATTTGATATAACATAGATTTGTTTTCTTTTTATCACCTCTATAGAGTAAGAGCTTTATAACCACAAGGTTCTTAGCTTCATTGCTCAAATTTTACTTCTGGTCATAAAATGTAGCATGCAAGCATTCAATAAAAATAGTGAAAGAATAAAGTCAATCTGATAATGGTGGGCAGGGATAATTTGGAGTAAATTAAGCTTTAGGGATAAAATGAGAAAGAAATTTCGCAAGCAGAGGATGAAAATTCCGTTACAAATATTAAAGGAGAGTGCCAGGAAATCAATGGATAACATTGAGAAACTTGCTGTTCTACATGTAAACAGTGATGATGACATTTTATCTGTACCCCATAGATGCAAACAATTGCAAGTGAGTTAATCTGAATTTTATACAAAAGAAGCATAAATAATAGTACCAATATGCATTTAAATTCACATAGAAACAGTTTCAGAACTCTAGAACTTAAAGCCTTCATTAATAATTTTAATGAAAATAATAGTAAAATTTAGAAGAATTGCTTTCCAATATTATCAGTCTGTGCTACATAATTTAATATTGCTTTTTGATTTCAATGTATTACAAATTATTATATTCAAAATGTTCTTGTGACCTATCTTTGTGATCTATGAACACATTCTATGTACTCAAAAAGAAATATCAAACACAAACATAGAAGCTTTGCATTTCTCCCTAAAGAACACATATAAAGCAGATGTTTGCTTCTGCTTCTTCCTGACATGACAATAAATACAACTATCTAAATGGAGTTTAAATAATTTTCAAAGTTAAGTTCAACTCATCTGCTTATTAGAACTATTTTCCATTTTCTGCAGGATTAAAAGAGAGTTTGACAAGTTAAAAATGGCTAAATGAGACTTACTTGCTATTATTTGTAAGGGTCTGAAAATAAGACAATTAAATATGCTGTATGTTCTATAAAGTTGTTAATTTTTCTGCAACTATTCCTACTTTCATATATAGTCATTTTGGTGGAAATTAAGAAAATAGTATCAGAGAATAAGCCCATCTTGTGGAAATTTTCTTACAGGTACCTTATTGCCAAAAGGAAACACATTAGTAGGCATTGAATTTTGAAGCTCCTATATTGGAAGTGATTGCACAAAGAATTGTTAGGAAACTATTCTGTGTCATGGACGAGACATGAATTCATAGCAAAAAGTGGATAGAAAAAGATCTGACTAAAATCAGGAGGCAGATGGTGAATTTGGGAGACAAACACAATGTCACAGTGAAGACATTGCACCAACTTATCTGCATGTGTCTCTGCCATTGTCAGCCTCTGTAGTTAAGCAATAATTGCCATTTTAAAGCTCTCCTGACACTTTGCTCTACAAATTCCTGCCATAATTTCTTGCAAAGAAATGTTTCATGGTATGAAGGAGGTAGATATGTGACTTTTCTGTGATGTTCACATTGAAAATTTGACAACTTGATGCTTAAGATAAAACTGGCTTCAAACTTTAATAGAAGTGACCATCTGGTAAGCTGGTAAGTTGACCATATCCCGAATGGTAATTTTAGTGGTTTTTTTTTACTGGTTTTGTACAGTAAAATAACCAGTGGAGAAATGTCACCTATTTTGTTTTTCGTGTGGGGACAAATCCATAAAGTATCTCTTGCCTGTGCATGTTGATGCACAATATTTTTTTTTCATGATTTCCAGAGGGTTTAAGTTGGGAACAAAAAGAAGAGTGACAGTTTTGAGGAGTTTCTTACAGAATAAAAATCATCAAAATTCACCATAGTGGAATATGAATAATATGTTATAATATATTACCCAACTCTTAAATTTAGGAATTGTGTTATGATTTTTAAGTTTGCTTATACTATGTTACTTTTTATGGCATATAGGGTAACATTATCATGAACAGACAAAACACATCCTCAGCATGTTAAAAATTATACTAATGTTTTAATTTATTTATTTATTTATTTATTTATTTATTTATTTTTTGGTTTTAGGGTCACACCCGGCAGTGCTCAGGGGTTACTCCTGACTCCATGCTCAGAAATTGCTCCTGGCAGGCACGGGGGACCATATGGGGCACCAGGATTCGAACGGATGACCTTTTGCATGAAAGGCAAATGCCTTACCTCCATGCTATTTCCTGGGCCCCTTAATTTATTATTTTAGTTTGTAAACCCTGGCTATACACAGGGTTTACTGAGTTCACAAATCGCTCCTGGCATTGATCAAGTGATACCACAAAGTGCTGGAATCAAACCAAGATCATCTGCATTCAAAGAAAATCATTTTCCCAATGTGCTTTCTCATAGAAATACTAATTATATTTTCATTTAACCTAAAATATTCTTTGTTTATACCTAATATTTAGATGACTCTAACTGTGTCCTATATGAAATTTTCACTGACTTGCATTAGATGATATTAAATGATATATATGAAGCATATCTTTATTTCTAGGGAACTAAATTAAGCATGGAAAAAACTAGGAAAGAAGATCATATGCGTCTAAAATAAAAAATTAATAGCATAAATAAGACTTGTTAAGAATTCAAGGAGAAAAATTATGTTGATTATTCCTTGATTCAACATGTATTTTCCACCATAATAGTTTGTGCTTAATGAGAAGAGACATTATTTATGGCAGGCATTATTGTTGAATATGTACTTTCAACGTTTCAGTAACTTTTAAAGAAAAACTCCTTATGCTAATTTGTGCAGTTAAGTATTTGTTTTGATCCCCCCTATATTTTATAACATATATGAAAATTTTAATTCATTTTTATATATTGAAAAAATTACAAATTCTCTACTTTAGAATTAAAGTTCAAATGTTTTTACACAAAAGGGAATAAAGGATGATTTTTATTTAAATATTGTTTTCAATATCATTCTCATCTTTTATTTTAATATACGACCTATGTTATTAGATATTAACATAACCAATGTATATATATATGTATATATAAAATATGTGCTATGTATATATATTGATGTATATTTTTGTTTGTTTCTGGGCCACAGATAGTGTTGCTCAGGGATTTTCCCCCTCTTACTAGACTCATCTGGGATGCCTGGGGTTAAACCTGTGCCAGATACCTGCACAGCAAAGAGGGTGCTTACACCTTATTTCTCTATCCTTTTATGCATGTATATTAATACTAACTAGTTGTGGGGCTAGAGTGATAGTGCAGAGGTAGGACGTTTGCCTTGCACGCAGCTGGTCCAGGAGAGACCTGGGTTCAATCCCATGTGTCCCATATGGTCCTCCAAGCCAGGAGAGATTTTTGAGGGTATAACCAGAAGCAACTACTGAGCTTCACAGGGTGTGGCTCAAAAAACAAAAATAAAATAAATTAATAAATCAATCAATAAATAAAATAAATATAAACCATAACATACAACTCACAAAACAATATTCAAAGCAGCAAAAATAAGGCTCTAGATTTTACTATGTGCAACTGGTAGTACATAGTAAATGTATAGTAGGGATAGTTGTAAGAATAGCGGCATCAACAATTTTGGGGGGTACATATTTGTTGTAGAATAAGAAATGGTCCATAGAAATGAGCCCATAAGGCAAGAAATAAGTCTATGGCCATACCACCGTGAAGGCGCCCCATCTCATCTGATATCGGAAGCTAAGCAGAATCGGGCCAGGTTAGTACTTGGATGGGAGACCGCCTAGGAATACCGGGTGCTGTAGGCTTAAAAAAGAAAAAGAATATAAGTGGTAATATTGATATGATGCTGGTGAATGGAAACTCTGGTGCTGAATGTGGTAGTATAATAGTGTATGGAAAAAACCTGATCATTATCAGTATTGTAAATCACAGGGCCTAAAATAAAAATTTTAAAACATATTTATTGTGTAATATATTCATTCTTTAAATGGAAATTTGTTACCGCAATTTTATAATAAGTTTATCATCTTGCCAGGCAACTAAGAATTTTCAGAGTCCATGTAAGAAAATGTTTTTAATATTACACAAAACTCAAGCATATATGTACAAATACTTGCTTTCATTTCGAGTATGTCATTCCTTCTAATAAACAATAATTCTGAAGTTACAAATCAACATGAACTTCATCTTAAATTTTAGAAAAACAATAAATCTCCAAAATGAACATTTGCCAGACTACTAGCCTCTATAAAGCATTTGCTAGCTCCCATTAATGTATGTACATCAAATAGTACATGCTTAATCTAAGAAAATACTGTAACTATTTGTTTTAGAATATTTTACAATACATGCATAGTTTAATTTTAGAATCATATTCTCTGATACACACGTACTTGAGAAAGTATGAAAGAAATAAAAAACAATATAATCATTCATATTCATTCATAGTTATTAATAAAATGAGAAATAGAATAAATTGTATTACATAAATTCCCTCTGTTTTTCTCTCACCTGTATTTTTTCTTGTTTTACACACATTAACAAATATTTTATAATTTAGAAATAAACTATATAATATGCCATTTTCTATCTTATGTATGGCATTAAGTCAATATCGTATATTACATTTTTATAGCAGTGTGCCAAGGCAATAATTATCTCATAGCAAATAAAAAGTAATGGCATTTTTCTTTTTTTTTTACTTCTAATTATCCACAAACAACACAAATTTATCTTACTTAGTCTTAAATCCTTTAACAATAAAATCTCATTTAATTCATAATAACATCGACAATATTTGTAATAATTTTGCACAGCCTAAAATAATCTCCATTATTATTTTTATACATAAGAAATATACTTTTTGAATAAGTCAGTCAAATTTTTAATTATTTTAGGCACAGTTTTTTATACTGCCATGAATATCAGATATAGACAAGCAGATAGTAGGGTGCATGATAAGTCTCACAGAGGTTAATGGCATGATAAATATTAGTTTTGCAAGTCTGTTTCCTAGAAATTTAAGATAAATTTCATTAATATTTTACAAAAAAATTTACAATATATACATACTTTAATTTTAGAATCATTTTCCCTGATGCACACATAATTATGAAGGTATGAAAGAAATTAAGAACAGTATGTTTCATTCATATTAATTCATAAGCATATGGGAATAGAATAAACTGTCTTAATTACATTTCCTGTTTTTCTTTCACCTGTACCTTTTCTTATTTTCTGCACTCATTAACAAATCTTTTATAATTTAGAAATAAACAGTATAATATATAAAATTGTAACTGATAGAGATAGTGCCCTAGCAGATTCAAGTGAAAGAATTCCCAAATCTTATCCATGAGATTAATTTTAGATCACATTGAGAAGAGTACCAACAAAAACAGTGCAAGGTAAAGCTTATTTCACTCTAAAGCAATAATTTAAAGTCGGGCTAACTAGGCAAATGATTTATTATTATTTCTAGTCTTCTATGACTATTCATTTATTCTTACTGTTGAATGATACTATTAACCAGTGAAATGCCAACAGAATATATAATTCAATATTTAAAGGTATGAATAATCAGGTATTATTATTATTATTTTTAATATGTAAATGTTGGTCACCAAATTACACTTATCTTAGTTGCTTTTGTCTTTTTAGTTTATCAGTTAGGAGAGTTCGAGGGAAATTATATGTCTCAAACTGTGCCATTCAGTGGTTAGCAAATATATATTAAAACTTATTCCACTTAAGACTCCATTCTTAAATTAAGTGAGGGTTAGATCTTTCTGGAGGTACATCTTGCCTTGCATGCAGCCAATCCTAGTGAATCCCATTCTGCAAATAGTTCTGAGTACCTACAGTAGTTGCTCTCAGGTAGAGAGCGAAGAATAGACCTTTAGTACCATTGGCTGTGATCAACACTTCTCCCCCACCCCCACCCCCAAAATAAAGTAACAACCACCATATACACTTTTAAAAGTCCCAATAATGTGAAGTATAATAACAAAAAAGATTAAAAATGCAAAGAGATCCTTAAGTAGTGATGAAAATAGCGCATTTAATTATAATAGTTAAATTTTACTGGAAGAACTATGCTAAGAGAAGTTAATTAATAGACACCATTAATAACAAGAGCATAGCTAGGAAAGAAAATTAAAAACTGGTACTGGAAAGATAGTGCAATGGAAAGGAACCGGGAATTAACAGCCTGGATTGGTTCTCAGGATCCCACAAGGTTTCATACCACTGTCAGAAGTGATCTCTGAACAGGGTTTAGAGTAAACCCTGAGAACTTACAGAATCTAGAGTAACCACTGTGGCCCCCAAACAAAACAACTTAAGCTGTCACTCTTGCAGAAAAATGAATAAAACAAAATAAAACCCCCAAGCCATAAAATAAATTCTGAGTGTAATAAATAATATAGCCTGACAGAGCTGAAGTGTAAAATATGTTTGGGGAAACAATTAATGAGGGTATTGTTATTTGTAGCTAGGAAATAGAAGCTCAATACCTACACTGAGATTAGGTTCTCAAAATATGCCACCATTCAATTGATTTGTTTGAGAGTATTAGGGGGTCTTAGTGTATTCTACCACTTTTCAGCTAAACATAAAGAATGTTTCTTTTATAATTACTTTTACTGTGATATTTCCCAAGAGGGTTCTGAAGTAAGTGAGGCAATTTTCTTATGCACCTTGAAAGTGTCTCACATAGAATATTGGAATCCCTGTGGGAGACATTTACAACACATATTTCTGATTTTCATTTATGAAAAAATTTGATGCCAGAGTCTATGTTTGTGTCAAATTTATTTGATTATTATAACAACTTTATAAGCTGATAGACTCCTAACACAAAGTAAGTATAAAGTTAACATATATATTATGAAGTTAATATATAGAAAGCAAAATAAAAAACATAATCATAAAATATTGATATTTACTCTACATGTAATTTTACTAACATATCAAAAATTCACAAGAGTTAAAAAAATTCACAAGAGTAAGAACAAAACTGCAAATTATTTTCTGAAAATAATAAAGTACGCAGAAACTAGTAAGAAAATACTTGGATAAAAAGTTATTACTATTTGGTTCAAAAAGAATAAAAGATAAAGTAATGTATAGTTTCATCAAGTTGGTCAATATGCATGTCTTTGTGAAAGATAGGAAAGGGGAAAGAAAGGCTTGTGCATGAGCTCATAATTTATATATATCATTTTATACCAATAGAGTATATAAATATCTGTAAAAAAGATAGTATATATGCTTATAACTTACATTTAATATGCACTCTATATCATATATTATAATTGTATTTTATGTTGAATTTAATTTGAAATAAATTAATATAAACAATATACTTATATATATAATTTAAAAAGTCACAGAATACAATGAAAATATAAAGGAGTATGCTAAAATCTTATAAAGTACTTTGAATTTGTTGATAATTTAATAATCATTGTTTTTATTTTCTGAATGATGCCAACTCATTGTTAATACACAATATATTCACTTTTTTATGTTGGTATAAGATAAAAATACAACAGAAATTATTTAATACAACACAATATTCCTTTTAGTTTTATAGCATTTATATTTTCATCATACTTAAATTAATGCTTACCTAATTTTCCATTATTCTCAGGCAATATTACAGAAGAAGAGACATAAATGTGATATTATTTGGAGGCAAGTCTAAACCACCAGAGAGAAATTTTTGGTAACCTATTTAATTTAATTGACTTTGAAAAAGAACATATTTGCATTGCAGGTCAGTGAAAGATAACCCATTCTAGAATATTGTTCATATTTTAAACTTTCTTTTCATTAAGTACATTAAAATATTATGCAAATGATAAAATGTAGGAAGAATAAGAAATACACTGAATAATCTCAAAAAGTTATTATAGTATTACAGAGAAAACTATGGGAAATACCTAATATTATAGTCAACTTCTAAAAAGGTCATATTGCTTTCAGTACCAAAGAAACTCACTCTATGGTTGTGGGTTATTGTGAAGTATAATTACTTGTCTCTGTTATATGAAACAAAGATTTGTGTGTTCTATTATTATACTACTCATACACAAAAATAATTGCATTTTGATGAGGAAAGAGATATAACTTGTAGAAATTGTCAGGAAAATTAAATTATGAGCAACACACATATAATGAAGAGAAACTTAAACTATGTATCAAATAATCTATAACAATGAAGGATTTGTGTCATTGGAAAAATTCAACAAGGAATAATAATTTCTTGTGTTACATTATAACTTCCACAAAATTCATTAGTATAACCTAATTTTAGCATCATAACTAGAGAGTAAATAATTTAAATCATCAGAATCTTTGGATTCTCTCTGCCCCAATATAAACTATGTAGAATTTCCAATACACTGGAATTATCTCCTGTTATATATGCCAAGAAAACAATGTACTATAATGAAAAAAATCTTTTCAGAAATATATACTCATTGATAACTTGTAATTTGAAAATAACTCATAAATTATTAACATTACTATTGAATCCAAAATAAGTTTAATTTCAACATTTTTATACTTGATTTTTTTTAATTAAAGTTACAATAATTTTGTTGTTTTGTTTTTGAGCAACACACTGGACGCTCAGGGGTTTTATAATCAGGAATCTTCCTGGTGATGAGAATATGGCATGTCAGGGCTCAAACCAGGCAGAGTGCAAGGTGTTTGCCCTATTTCTCTGTCCTCTAAAACTAATTGTTTTTAAATCATGACTATATGTTTTACCTTATATTGAAACTCTTGGAATTTTTCTTCACAATCTGATGTTTAAAACTTGAATATTATGTACTAGACTCATGCATTCATTTTAGATGTTATCTCAATTGTTAAGAAGAGCAACAGACGGGACCGGAGTGGTGGTGCAAACAGTAGAGCATCTGCCTTGTATGCACTAACCTAGCATGGAATGCCGTTCGATCCCCAGCATCCCATATGGTCCCCTCAAGCCAGGAGCAATTTATGAGCACATAGTCAGGAGTAACCCCTGGGCATCACTGGATGTGGCCCAAAAACCAAGAAAACAAGAGCAACAGAGGGACCAAAGTGGTGATTGCAAGTAGTAGGGCATCTGCCTTGCATGCCCTAACTTAGGATAGACCATAGTGTGATCCCCAGCATCCCATATGATCCCTCAAGCCAGGAGCGATTTCTGAGTGTATAGCCAGTAGTTACACCTGAGCGTCACTGGGTGTGGCCCCCCCCAAAAAAAAACAAACAAAAAGAGCAACAGCGGGTCTTGAGTGGTTGTGCAAACGATAGAGCATTTGTCTTGCATGTACTAATCTAGAACGAACTGCGGTTTGATTCCCTGGTGTCCCATATGGTCCCCCACAAATCGCCAGGAGCCATTTCTGAGGGCATAGCCAGGAGTAATCCCAGAGAGTCATAGGTTGTGGCCCAAAAAGTACCCACAAAGAAAATGCAGAGAAACAGAAAGGGGAGTTTATGATGAAGAAATATTTTGGTATGATGTTTTTATTGTTCCAGGGCCACACTGAGTGGCATTAGAAGATCAGAACTTGGCACTTTGGATCCAAGGCCCAGACCCACTACTACTTGAACACATTTTAGGCTAGAAATGATATAAATATTGCATAAATTTCACTCCCATTGTTTTCAGGATATAATAGGAATACATTTTTATTGCTGAAGAGTTAAGAAAATAAACGGTGGGGCCAGAGAGATAGCATGGATGTAAGGTGTTTGCCTTTCATGCAGTAGGTCATTGATTTGAATCTCGACATACCATATGGTCCCCCGAGCCTGCCAGGAATGATTTCTGAGCATAGAACCAGGAGTAAACCCTGAGCACTGCCAGGCATGACCAATAAATAAATAAATAAATAAATAAATAAATAAATAAATAAATAAATAAAAGAAATGGTTCCTTAAATGTATATTTTAATTTATTCATATGATAACAATTTTGGAAGCCAACATTGTCACTTAAGAAAATCACAAAAATAGACCAAATGCCCAATTATAACAGCAACAACCCTACACAATATAAAGGGACAAGAACCCTTTCTATCAATAGTTTCCTTAAACATCAATGGACTAAATTCACAACAGTGTAGCAAGGAGGATCAGAATCAGGAAACAAAACACAACCATTTGCTGCTTACAGAAAACATTTAAAATCTCAGAATAGATGTAACTCAAAGTAAAAGGAAGGAAAGCAGGGGCCAGAGCTATAGCACAGCAGTAGGGTGTTTCCTGTGTGGCCCAAAAAAGCTAAAGGGAAAAAGGATAGAACACAATTATACAAGCAACTGGAAAAAATTAGCTTAAATCAAACCAAAATGCCTTTAACCTCAATGGAGTATTTAGGGACAAGAATGGATGCTACATTGATCAGGGTAACAATGGACCTAGAAGTACTAACTCTGATCAGTATACTGAGACCAAATATAGAGTTAGAAAAGTATGTAAAGTTTTTGATCACAAACCTAGTAAAACACATGGATGGAAACATGATATTAATTGGAGATTTCAACATGTCACCCTTGCTACTGAATAGATCAACTAGGTAGACATTAGAAAGGATGTAAGAGCCTGAAATGAGAAACTAGAAGATCTGTGATTAGTGGTTTTATACAAGGCTTTCATCTTCAAAATGATAATCATACATTCCTCTCAAGTGCACATGCACATGGAACAGTTTCTAGGATAGAACACATTTTAGGACATAAGTCTAACTTACATAAATTCACAAGCATGTGAATTGTAATAAGTTAAATATCAAACTACTATGCCCCAGATATAGCGAGTAATATAAAAACAGGGTGTGGAGAAAATATAAGATCTGGAAACAAAACAACATGCTTGTCAGGTAGCAGCTGGATCAAAGAGAAAAATCAAAGAAGAAATAGGGAGAGTAATTGAGACTGATAAGAAAGAAACCAATTACCAAAATCTATGATATACAGAAAAAGTAATTAGTGGGAAACTAATAATGATAGAGGCCTACATATGGAAAGAAGAAAAAGATAAAATCGACAACCTTATGATACACCTTAAATATCTTGAAAACCAACAACAAACCCAAACACAAGCAGAAGAAAATAAATAATAAAAACCACTACTATTTAAAATAGTATTAGAAATCCTAGTTATAGCAATCAGGATAGACCTGGAAATCAAAGGAATTCAAATCAGAAAAGAGGAAGTAAAACTATTTCAATTTGCAGGTGACATGATAATATAAAATGAAAACCTTAAAAATTCTACAAACAAGCTCCTAGAAAAAAATCAACCAATAAAACAATGTGGCCAGCTACATTGCCAATTAAGAAAAGACAGTTGAATACATTTATACAAATAAAAACTAAAAGGAAAAAGATATCAAAGAGTCTATCTCAATTAAAACAGTGTTCAAAACTATCAAGAACGTAGGTATCAATCTAACAAGAGAAGTGAGAGATATATACCATGAAAACTCAAAATGCTTAAAAAATTGAAGACCTCGCTATTTTCTAGTTTACTTAATGTAACTTAATATCTTCCAGTTACACCATGAAGAAGGATAAATATAGAATGATATAACTTATATATAGCATTCAGAAAAACTGCATGAAGAATTGGAATGGTTTAAATGGGAGTTAAGAAAACACCCCAGTTTAGTGAGGAAAAGGAAATAAATTGAATACAAAAGGTAAAACAAATATAAAAGGATAACAGGGTAACAGGGGCCAATAGGTTTCAGGTGCATAGGTGGTAGTAAAAAAAGGGCAGAACTATATATTCAAGCCAAAGTTATAATAACAATGAAATTATGAGACCCACTTAACAATCAAAACAAAATAAATAAATAAATAACCTTGCTACATCTGCCCACTTATTTCTTCTTCTTTGGGGGAGATGCACCCATTGATGCTCAGGCGTTATTCCTGGTTATGTGCTCAGAAATTGCTCCTGACTTGGGGGAATCATATGGGACACCGGGGATCAGACCACAGTTCATCCTAGGTTAGCGCTTGCAAGGCAGATGCCTTACCTGTAGTTCCACCACTTCAGGCCCTATTTCTTCTTCTTTTAATTTTATTTATAGCTTCAAGACAAAGGTTCCTGTCTTTTTCACAACCACAAAACCTGAATCATCTTTTTATACCTCATATCTCTATGTCTTCCTACAAATTGAGAAAAAAAAGAGAAAAGAAAAAAAATAAAAATAAAAGGGACCCAGGTGCCAAGTGTTTTCAGTAGCACTGAGTGGAATTAAAAAATGGTCAGACTTAAGTACCTAACCAAAGTACACAAAGCACCCAACCAAAATCACCTAAAATAGAGTCAAGAAATCCAAACTATAACAAGCTAAACACAGTTCAGGGTCCTAGAGGTAGAGTTAACTGGAGGGTTAACACTGGTAGTGAGAATGGACCTAATTCACAGTCATTATGTGCCTAAAATATAACTGTAAAAGACTTGAAACTCAAACTGATCACAATAAAACATTTAAAAAGAAGTCAAATGATATAAATACTTTGAGAAAACTGTTGACATTTTCTCAGAGAGCTAAAGAGAAGAGTAGTATCAGATACTAGAGTATTGAATCCCATTACTAAGTAATTATTCAGAAGTGATAAAAACACTTGTCCACAGAGATACTTGTACTGAATATTAATTTCATTGAATTCAAATAACTTAAAATAACAAAGTGAGCTTAACATATAAAACAATCACAAAGCTAGAAGTAATCTTAATATCTCTCTTGAAGCAACCTAAAAATCTATCAGTTGGTGAATGGATAAGAAAAATGATTGTAAGTGGTACACCTTAATAAATAAGGAAGAATTAATATAATTTAAAAACAACAATATTGTCTGGCATCTGGGTTGTTTCCAGATTCTGGCTATTGCTTTCCCTCAAGAACTAACTGAACAACTACAGTTGCCACCAGACCCCCACCTCCATCAAGGCCTAAGCAGGACAGCTACCAAGGGGGTGGGGGCCTACACCTCCACTACTGTGCGTGGCATATAGCCCAGGCAGTTTTCCAAAGAGTGGTATGATGGATCTACAGGTTGGAGGTAAATGCAGAGTCAGAGATTAAGAAACCATTGTGCCAGGACTTTAGTGAGGACATAATCAAGCCAAATTATTGATTACGTTGTGTCTGATCTCATTCAGATTTATATCTTTGACACAGAGATCCCCTAAGGCCCTGGTCAGGCCTGCCCCAAAAGGAACCGGGGAAATCACAGATCCTTAAGGACTCCAGGGAAGATGTCACACCTGCCTCTTGTATTTTTCTGGCAGCCCCTGCCTATGCCTGATGCAGCCGTTGCACACACAGCTGGCAGACTCCTAGAAGGCTGGGGCAAGACCTCAGGCACCTTTGAGCCTCTGAGCTGCCCACGATCATATTTAAAACATGAGATTATTAGATGGAGTATCAAACCCAGATCCACATTTATAGAGAATGAGTGTTCCACAGAGAAATTCAATTTTGTCTGAAAAAGATGACCCCCCAAAATATTTATTTTGCCCATATATTATTTTAAATTCTGTCCAAAGCATGGCATTAGCTTGCAATTCCCTCATGAACTGTTTAAAATTGATGCTAAACTTATGGATTTTCTACACTTAACCTATAATTTTATCCATGTATAATAAATCCTATTTGACTTGTGAGTCTTTCACATTATGTATTATTGAATTTTATTTTTTGATAGAGGGATCAGAAACGTGTACCTGTACCCTTGTTTAGATCAGTCTCAATTTTATTGTATTGGAGGGAGTATGAATCTGTTGCTATATATTTTGGTAATGAAAGCCCTGAAGGCTTTTGAATTTGAAAATATAATATATTTGAGGTACACATGTCTGATACTTGCCCATACTTATGGTGCAAACAAGCACGTTTCGCACATATCCCCTCTTAAGATGTGAACTTTCATTCTTTATCCATTCCTACCAGGTTGTGTATTGAGTTCTTTCTATCTTTGGAGCAGATCGTTCTCCTTTAGTGTTTCTCTCTCTCTCTTCCTCCTTCTCTCCTTCCCCTTCCTCAGAATTTTTAAATAAAACCTGCTTTTACTTAAAAAATAAAGTAAAATAAATTTGACTTAATGATCTAGTCCTTAATTATTTTAGAAAGATAATTCCTTCACACTTCTAGGATTAGAGTCATGGGTAGCCAGCAGGTATTAAACCCATAAGTATTTCTTGATTCTTCTTTGTATTTTTGGACTGCACCTGGTTACACTCAGGGGTTACTCCTGCTTATGAGCTCAAAAATTGCTCCTGGCTTGGGGGACCAAATGGGATGCTGGAGGGGCATGGGGGGACTGCTATCCATTCTAGGCTAGCATTGGCAAGAAAAATGCCTTACAGCTCAGAGTCATTGCTCTGGCCCCTATTTCTTGATTCTTGAGGAAAATATTGTCCCTACTTTCACTCAGTCTGTATTGTTAAGTAGCAACCTAAATTTGTCAACAATTTCTTTTTTTGCTTTATTCTTTCTATAAGATTTTATTTTATAATATTTTTACTTAAGCACCATGATAACAAACATGATTGTAGTTGGGTTTCAGTCATAAAAAGAAAACTCACTTTCACCAATACAACATCCCCACCACCAATGCCCCATCTCCTTCCTTCCTTACCCTCCTGCCTGTATTTTAGACAGGCATTCTACTTATCTCACTAATTATCACTGTCATGGTAGTTGTTGGTATACTTATTTCTCTAACTGCATTCATCACTCTTTGTAATGAGCTTCATATTGTGTCGATCCTTCCAGCATTCATCTTTATTGTTTCTGGGCTTTATTAAAATAATGTCTTTTAGTTTTCTTAAAACCCATAGATAAGTGAGACTATTCTGTGTCTACCTCTCTACCTCTGACTTATTTCACTCATCATAATAATTTCCATGTCCATGCATGTATAGGAAAAAGTCATGACTTCATCCCTCCTTGATGGCTGCAGAATATTCCATTGTGTATATGTACCACAGTGTTGTTGGGATAACTGATCAGCCACTTGCAAAAAAGCAAACTTAGACCTCCATCTAAGATGGGCCATTACTCTCTTTTGGCTGCTATAATACGATATTCTACATCACACACACACACACACACACACACACACACACACACACACACACACACACACACACACACCTAACAGAGATAAGATGTTTAAAGTTAACACCAATTGTTCCCTTATATATCAAGTAAAGTAGGAACATTAGAAAAAAAAACTCATGTTAATTTGGAGAGGGTTTTATGGTATAAACAAAGTTTTATGGTATAAATTAGAGTTTTAAATGTTTTCATATGAACAAGGATATCTTTGACAATGAGTTTACAAAATTTATTATTTTCAAAACACAAATGAATTCAAGTTTAAATAAATTTCTTATACAACATTTTCAAGATCAACTGCTATAAAATCTGCTATTTGTAGCAGATTTGGGTGTGTGGAAGTCTATAAAATAAATATGAATACATGTATACTGCTTTATAAATATTAATGCTTACATAAAGTTGATGTTTAAAGCTTTTCTGATAACCTAGCTTTTAATTTAGACTTAATATTATTTTGGGGGTTTTTGTCCCCAACTTTATGTGACACAAATTATTGAATGCATATTGTAATTTTTCAGTTAAATATTTTTTACTCTTAGATTTTCTGGTAATATAATGCATCTCTTTAAGATGCTTGATATATGAATAAAGAAATTTAGATAGCTTATTATTTAGAAAATGTTTTGTTTTCTAGAGGTTAATTCTATTTTATATAATATTGTATTGAAAGACTAATAATTTTGGTATATGGCATTTTGTCAAATGTTAATACTGAAAAGAATATTGCAACATAAAACTTAAACAGAAAGAAAATGCAATAATATCCTCCAGGGACTTTAAATTTTATCAGGTCATAAAATAAAAAAAACAGTGATGGTAATAGATGTAACTATTATTTATTTAAAAAAAACTTTAACTTATAGCATTTGTGAAAGTCATCATATTTTTAGCAGTTTATAGCATTATTTTCCATTGTGTAAGCTATCTTTGGAAGTGGAAAAATGGGTATGAAAATAAACCACTGTTAATATTCTTGAAAAATTTAACTTCACAAATATGAAGTGAGCTGAGTACCCAGTATATAGACACATCCCAACAATTTTGTGGAAACTACATAATGAATTTTGATGTATACTTTAAAAATCATTCCAAATTACCTCTTTAAAAGACAGGTAGAATTATTCAGGATAGGTTCATACTTGCTGTCTTCAATCAGATTATTTTAATGGTCTCTACTAAAATTTTGTTTTGGGTTTTCCACAACTCTTCTCCTCCTAAGAATTTGTTTTCTACAAATACAAGTTTTTCATTAAAGAAATTTAAAGGTGCTTCAGGTTTATCAGATCTCTTAAGCATGCACATAAAGTCAGAGGGAAGGCAATGTGCAATCAATGTCAGTAGCAAGGATACTGATAAGGGTCACATTGACATATTGTACATCCAGTTTGTGAGCAAAGATGCCAGTAAATTCTGACAGGAAGCAGCAGGGCTTTTGCTAAATTGCTATAATAAATTGTTAAGCTCTTTAAAAGCTGGGCGGTGTTGTGGGTGGGGGTGTGTGTAATACAGAACTTTATAACTCGTGAAAATCAGCTATAAATTTAATGTGAAAGGAACCACAAGAGCCAAGGGTAGCTTATTTTTTAAAAACTACAATTAGAAAATATTCAATCTTCATTTAGAAGTATTTAAAGTAATATTTAATTCATGGTTTCTCCTTCATTGACAATTGTATAAGCAACTTTTATGTAAGGCCATTTTTTTCTTGTTATTTTGTTCCCAGTTATCTTTATGTAGATATATAGGTAACTGAGAAGTATGAAAGTCCTTATAATTAATATTTATTATAAATATACATTTTATAGGCACAATATATTACCTTATATTTTGACTTTAAATTATAAACATTAGTAGTGAAAAATCAATTGCCGTAAATATTTGAATTGCAGCTCTAAAGTAAAATATAACTCAACAAATACTATGCTAATCATTGCATTATACTACAATACATGATATAACGTATTTAATATTAACTACATTTACCAAACTCATATTTACTCTTATATATTAAATGTATATGTCTAAGAGTGAACCATTATTTTATTAATTGTAATATATTATGAGATTAAAAAATATATTTATAAATAGAAAATCACTGAGCAAATTAATTGACTTTCTTAATACTAAGCTATTTGTAAAGCAGAACATAGTAGCTATAACACACTAAACATTTTAAACATTAAGGTCTAATATCCATGCTTGAATGATAATATTTTATATTAAATTTAATTATATAATATTCAACAATTTAATGCATCTGAAAATATTGAAAATATTATTGAAATATCTAAAATATTTCACCAGCTTTTATAATCTTCCTTTTATATTGCACATTAATTGCAAAAGTAACCCATCAACTGGTTTTTCAGGCAAAAATATAAACATTATAGATAAGTCTCAAACATACTTTTACCCTCCATTCTCTGTAATATATGTCCTCAAAAGTAACTCTACTTATTTTTTATGACTAAATAACTAATTAAACCATAATTTAGAGACTTGCTACAATGACAACATTTTGTTGCTCGAAAGTCTACAAGTTTGGCAAGGCTCAGAGAGAATGCTTAAGAATTAGTACCTAGAATCATTTTGAGGCTATTTTATATCCTTGATTTTTGCCCTGCATGTGGACCAAGTCATCATACAGGAACATATTTTCAAAATCAAGTACTGAAAAAAACAACAACCAAAAATAAAATAAAACAAAACAAAACTAGCCAGGAATTTTATCTCCTTTTATAATAGCTCAAACTTGAAAAACACTTGGGCCACATTCTCAAAATCAAGGCAGTTGCAAAGTAGTTCCCAGTTTCCAGGAGAGGAAATTTTGTTTAGTACTGATAAAAGTCTGATACACAATGATATTACATGGCTTGCTAGGGAAAATCAATGTGTACTATTCCTTCTCTAGTCATAAGGTTTTACATCTCCTGATCACACACACAAAAAAAAATCCTCTCTTTCTTGAAAACCTTCCAAATACTCTTTCTATATGGCATCTGTCTTGGATTCTAGTAATAAATTATTCCCATATAGACCAGCTCTGAGTTGATATAAGTTAACTTCGTTTAATTCGTTAAAATTGGTTCATTAACTATGCATGTTTTCCCAGTCTTCAAAGTCTTTAGTAAAAGGATGTGTTTAATTCTTTGTCCAAATTGGTGCAGAAGAGTAAAACAGGCATAGATTAAACATTTTAAATCATTCCATTCCAAAAACAGTAAAAGTCAACAAACAAGGAGTTTATGTAAACCAATGGTCCAAATTAATTCTGCTAACTAGACAGGGATTTATAGGCTACCTCTGAAACTTAAAAGAGATTCAATGTGATTCTTGACTGTCTTAATGGTTGTTTGGTTTCCCTAAAATACTCTTTACTTTATATAAAATAGAACTCCATGGGTTTAGTTAAGTAATTAGAATCAAAGAGTGGATGATGGAAGTATTTGTGCATTAGTACTGCGAAGTTAAAAATCACACTGGGTATATAGTTCACACTGAGTCATGGAGTTTCTATATATTGATTAGTAAAATAACACTAATATTAATATCATCATTTTCATGAGGGATGTCAACTTTATATACAAATATATTTTACTTCTGGGTATTAAAGAGAACTACATATGAAATATCAGCTGATAAAAAATGTAACTTCTTTCAAGAGAAAATAGCATTTCATGATTTAAATGTTGGCCAAGAATGTTTTTAATAATAGGTATTTTATATGATCTCCTATATATTCTAGCTTTGCTCTTTAAATTATAGTCAATGACTGGTTCAGAAAATCAATATGTTAAAATTTTGTTTTATAAAACAAGCATTGACTGTATTTTACACTCAGTATACTATATCTGATATTCATAGAAAGCATTAATTTCTGCCCATGGATATTCATATTCATAGATATTCACATAAGTGGATTTATATAAGGAAAACTTAGGCTGAAGAAGAGTTAGACTTTTAGTGAGGTGGACAAAGAAGAAATTCATCAGTTCTGCATATATATACATATATATGTATGTAAATGTATATGTATACTATAAAACTAGAGCTCAAACAAATTTGTAAGTAGTTATAAGTTTGAGAAATTTTGGAATGACACCAGAATTGTTTTGGCTGGGTAAATGAAAATTAATGCTATTATTTCTTAAGAAGAAGAAACCTGAGTATGAGTAAATTAGAACTATTAAAAAAACCTTCACCATTTAGAAACTTGTGAATAAAACAGAGCATATTGGGGAATGAATGCTTTGTAGAACTTCAGGCTAGAGGGAAGATTGGACATGGAAAACTTAGAGAGAATAGTTATGATATCCAAAACAATGAGTAACAATATAGCTTCAACTAAAAATCTTCAGTGTCCTAAATATTGGGAGTATGATAAACTAATTAGGAAAAATATTGCAAAAAATATAGAAAGAGAGTAATAAGGAATAGTGGTTAAGTGTGGTAGGCTGGAAGCAAATGGAAAGGTGAGATGCAAAGTTAGTAACTAACTGCATTAAATTCCATAATTTTGTAAAGTAGACTGAGAACTGGGAATTAAGTCCTGCCATTGATCTATTTTGAGTGAAATGTTAAGAGCATAGGGATAATATTTAAAGTGGTTTGATGGAGTGGTAAGGAAAAAAATTGTAGGACTTAAGAAAGGAATTGATGCCATAACATGTAAGAATTTACTATCTGAATTTATTTTTGTTCATTTGTTTGTTCTGGAACCACACCTGGCAATGTAAGAGCTTTCTCCTGACTTTTTTTTTCAGGCATCACTTCTGGTAGGCTCAGAGAATTATATTGTATGCTAGGGATGAGACCCAGGTCAGGCATACAAGCTTAGCCACCATACTATCTCCCCAGTTTCCAGCATATGAATTTAAGTATAATTAAAGCCTTAAATTTGGGACCAGATAAATAGAATAGTAGGTAAGACTCTTGCCTTACACACATCTACCCATGTTCCATTGCTACTTCCACATATGGCCCATTGAGCCAGTCATGAGAGATCCCTGAACTCAGAGCCAAAAGTAAGTCCTGATCATTGCTGGGTATGACATGAGAAAGAAAATAAATAAATAAATAAAAAATATCAGTTATGAAGGACACAATAAAATAATTGCAATGGGTTCTAGAGATTATATAGAACTAATATATATTTACAATAATCTTTAGATCCTTGCAAAATTTTAGATCATTGAATAAAATATCTTAAAGCAAAATAAAGTTCATGTTCTTTTACTTCTTAAAATCAACAGAGTATATTTTTATTTACTACCAATCCTCATAGCCCCAAATCTTTTGCCATTATATACTTCATACTAGTTTTGAATTTAGGTAGTTGTAATATTAAATTTGAATGTCATCAAATTAACCTTATCAGCTGGTTATTAATTATTATTTTAGAACCAGGAGAATATATTTTATGTTAATGGGACATATGAAAATGACAGAGTCTTACAAAAATATGCCTTAGTGATACCTGAAATATTGCAGTTCTAACAAATGATTACTTAATGCTTTGTAGTTATTTTATAAAGTGAGCTCATATGCATTTAATTGCTAAGTTTGACTGAGTTTTAATTCTCTTATACACAGTGAAAACATTCCTTAGAGAAACGTTGAAGCAGTGGGCCTACTCTTCCTCACCCTGCCAACCAGTATTTGCTAACTGTAGTGATCCCTAAGTGCAAAAACAGAGGTAAGTCCTTAGCTGTGATTCCAGAAAATTGGCTGTGATTCCAGAAAATAAAATTAAAACAAAATAATCTATGGATAAAAATAAATATCACCTTTTATTTATAATCTTTAGTAGCAACAACAATAGGAGAAGCACTTAAAGAGCTTTTGCTTTGAGTTATTGCCTTTTGCTAACCTCTCTGCTTCTCTGTGCCAAGGGCTTTATCAACATTGTCTTACTTAATCCACATAAACATCTTTGAAGTTGGGCATTATCATGAATATTTTACAGATGATGAATCTGAGAGTTAGATCAGTTCAATAGTGTGTTCCGTGTAATACAATTATTAAATGGCAGAGCTATCATTGAACCCAGACTGGTTTGACCTCCAAACTCAAGCTCTTAACCACCTCATTATCCTGGCTTCATGCTTTGTAAAGCATGGCATAGAATGATGTATGCTTTACTTCACTTGGCTAATTCAAAATCATATGAAGTAGGTCTTCCTACTGGTATCAGCATCTTGTAGGTAATAAAATCAAGATTTAGTGATAACACTAAATCCACAAATTATGTATGGAACCATTTTAAAGATTTTAAGAAAAACCTTAAAATTACCATGTTATCACCATTAGTTTGATGTGATTTTTCTTTGATATAATCTAATGACTAAGATACAGTTTAGAATAAGAAATAAAGACACGTCAAAACATAAGAAAGCCAAGCACTGAATCCATGCTTTGACATTGGCTAACAATGATAGAGGTAATTAAAATAATTTTCTAGATTGTTCAATTTATGTAGGTAACAATTATTTTAACCTGCATGCTTATTTTTCAATGTAGTCTTTAATACCCATATAGGGCAAATAACATTTAAGTTTTAATTAATTGCAATAAATCAACATTTAAAATTAAATTGTCCTTATGCACCATTTCAAGGTCTTAAAGCTATAAATGTGAGATATTGCTAAATACAAAAAGCTTTTTTGCTTGTTTTTGGTTTGGGACCACACCCAGCAGTGCTTAAGGTTTACTCCTGGCTCTCCACTCAGAAATACTTTCTTGCAGGCTTAGGTGACTATATATGATCCCGGTGTTTGAATGAAGGTTAGCTGCATGCAAGGAAACACCCTACCACTGTGCTATCGTTCCGGTCCCAACATCATAAATTGATGTGATGATTTGTTTAAAAAATAAGCATAAGCATAAATAGAAAAGACAAATTGACTCAAGTTTTGGTTGGTTTTTGGGCCACATTCAGTAAAGCTCAGGGGTTACTCCTGACTATGAGCTCAGAAATGTCTCCTGGCTAAGGGGACAAAGTGGGATGCCTGTGAATTGAACCATGGTCCATGCTAGGTCAGAACGTGCAAGGCAAATGCTCTACCACTTGGGACACTGCTCTAGTCCCTGAATCAAGTTTTTAACAATATTAATCTTAGAGAATTATACATGTTAGAGGAATATCAATATGCTGTGTTCCAGAGAATTGAGTACATAATTAATGCCCCTAAAATGATAAATAATACAATAATAGTAAATAAACAAATATAAATTCTTGCATTCTGTGTTAATGACTTTAGTATTGCCTGTGAAAAACTTATAATTTTAGTCTATACAATGAATACTATATCTTTGTTTGGAGGAAATTAATTTGGTCTACACCTGCAAGTCCTCTGGGAACAATATCAATTCTAGGAATTGGGCCAAGGTTGACAAACATGAAAGGAGAGCACATTAACTACTATATTAAATCTTATGTTTTGTTTCATGTAAAAAAATGTTAGAGAAAAGATAAATTGATAGAAAATTGTCATATTACAAAAATACAACCAAGCAGTACTTTATAATTCTGGATAGTATTAGACTCTGAAAAGTATGCTGAAGTATGGATAGATAGATAGAGAGATAGATAGATAGATAGATAGATAGATAGATAGATAGATAGATAGATAGATAGATAGATAGATAGATAGATAGATGATAGATAGATAGATGATAGATAGATAGATAGATAGATAGATAGATAGATAGATAGATAGATAGATAGATAGATAGTTAATAGAGTTAAGTACTCCTATGTGATAATGTTGAGTTAAAAATTCATATAGATTAAAAGTTCAGAATAACTAAATTATGTAGAATATATTAAGTATCAGTGATGCACTTTACATAATTCTCAACCACACCATAGGAACTAGGAATCCAATTGTAATTAGACTCAGTCATCTAAACAGGAGACAAAAATAGAGAGATTTGTGGCCTTTCCTTTTATCTGCTAAGTGGACATGCATAAAAGCAATACACTTTTATTGGATTAAGCCAACAAAATACAAAAGAAATGTGGGCTTTTTTATTGCCAATATTCCATTGACAGAAAATAGGCAAGTAAGACCATTTCAGGAGTAAATGCTTATAAACTTCCATGGAACATGAATTGTAACTTAAGTATTCAGAGCTTAAAACTCTCTGCATAAATCCATTTCTCTTTTCATTTAAAAATATGAAGAAAGGGGGTGAGAGTGGTTGCACAAGCAGTACGGCATTTGCCTTGAAGGCTCTAACCTAGGACAGAAGGTAGTTCGATCCCTTGGTGTCCCATATGATCCCCAAAGCAAGGAGCAATTTCTGAGTGCATAACCAAAAGTAACCCCTGAGTGTTACCGGGTATGGCCGGCCTACAAAGCAATAAAAAAAAGCTGAAGGAAGGAAGGAAGGAAGGAAGGAAGGAAGGAAGGAAGGAAGGAAGGAAGGAAGGAAGGAAGGAAGGAAGGAAGTTAGGAAGCAAGGAAAAAAGGAAGGAAGGAAGAAAGGAAAAAGGAAGGAAGGAAAAGGGAAGGAAGGAAAAAAGGAAGGAAGGAAAGTAAAAAGGAAGGAAGGAATAAAGGAAGGAAGGAAAGGAGGGAGGGAGGAAGGGAGAGAGAGGGAGGGAGGGAAAGGGAAAGAAGAAAGAAAAGAAAGAAAGAGGAAGAAAAAGAAAGAAAGAAAGAAAGAAAGAAAGAAAGAAAGAAAGAAAGAAAGAAAGAAAGAAAGA
>PVKC010000024.1:0-117661 GCA_004027635.1 Crocidura indochinensis
GGTCATCGGTTCGAATCCCGGTGCCCCATATGGTCCCCCGTGCCTGCCAGGAGCAATTTCTGAGCATGGAGCCAGGAGTAACCCCTGAGCACTGCCGGGTGTGACCCAAAAACCAAAAATAATAATAATAATAATAATAATAATAATAATAATAATAATAATAATAATAATTTAAACTTCAGATTATTGAAAGAAAAAAATGCCTATGAATTCATCTTCTCTTCCCTTTACTTTTTTGGGTTTTAAGTATCTTCATTTTCACATATGAGTCAAAGTGCTTTTAGCTTTCTAAATCAAAAGTGCTAATAAAAGATGCATGCAAACGCCTTGCTTTCATGATTGTGAGAGCACTTTCACAAAAACTCCTCAGTGCTTGCTGAGGTGAAAATTCCACTCTGTAAGTCTCTAAGCATGGTTGTTTTAGAGCTCTGAATTATTTGCAGATGTGGCTTGGTGTTGATTTGTTGTTGTTTTCTTTTTCAGAATTCATCAAAAATGTATTGAACATAAAATTCCTACCTACAAATCTCCTGTCTAAATGAACTCTTTTGCTGTCTGCTTAGTCTGTGACTATCTGCTCTTCACCCAGATGCCTGCAGTCAACAGTCACAAAGATGCAGTTCTCTGGGGCAGCAGCAAATAGCCTGATGCAGGATTCAGCTGCAAAAGTAGCCTTGACTGCCTGCCTACCAGCCAGCTTAACTGTCAGAGAAGAAAAAGTATCCAGCATTCATAGGTGCAATAACTGGACTGCAAGAAAAGAGAATCTCAGATCTTAAAAGGAGACTTTTTGAAGGATAACTAGATCAAGAAAGTAAAATCCACTAAGGTTTCCTTTAGATTCTCCTTCTGCCTAGAAAAAAAAAAAAGTTTTACACTCCTTCAGTGTATTTATCCTATTTATTTCTTTTTTATCTATACTTTTCATGACTAATGTAAGTCAGATAAAGAGAGTATAGAAAGAAGTACATTTTATTATACCTTTTTTTATTTGGTAAGGGAAGAAATTCTACCTCCCCTGCCCCCGCTTTCCAAGGTCTATTTGTCCAATTGCAATGTCCATGATTTACTCACTCCAGTGAGTGAATTTATAGCCACAGCAAATGTACTCTCCTTCTTGAGTTCTTGTGGAGCAACTGTTATCAAATGAGCACAGTGCTATCAACAAGACAGATAAGTACCTTCCATTTCCCAATTACACGTGAGTAGGCAGAAAGCAGAGGGCCAGCAAACGGGATGACAGTCCTAAAGGACGATTTAGAATCAGGTCACATTACAAGGCCTCTTGAGTCATTTGTAATTGGACTTGCTACCAGGTAGCCATAATGGTTTTTCATTTTCTATCAGATATTTCAGGGTGAATGGTAAAAGAAGTGATTTTTTTTTACTGGCATATTGCTACCTGTCAGAATTAAACCTAAATTTTGAATGCAAGTATTCTGATGTGTGTGTTTTAATCAAACCAGCAAAATGTCTACATAACTTTCCAATTTTCCCATTTTGTCCCTAACTAACCTCAATAAGTAAATAAAATTTTTGAATTTTCTTGAACTTTTCGCAGAGGTAGAAGTCTTTAGATTCCATAACAAATTATCATTTAATGCCTTAATTAGAAAAAAAAACTACATTAACAATAGCAGATTCAAACTAAGGAAGCAGATATGTAAACATTTATCCTTATTCATAAATATGTGTTCACATATATGCATAGCAATGAAACATTACTTCACTATTATATATATGTATATACATGTCACATATATAATGTATATATTTCACAATAATAGTTGAAGAGAAAAAGGCATTTTTACTGGTATGAAAATTACTTAAGTTGGGAAAAGTGCTCAAAAGCAGTCTAGAGAATACTTTCAAAGAGAGAGTTTAGAGTTCAGATTTTATATCCTTAGAAAGTAATTCACAGCTTTTACACACTCTTATTTTTTTGGTCAGGAAATACATATATATTCATGAGGCAGAATGGTTGAATATGTAAAGGTTAGGAACATGGAATGAACATAAGTCACATGTATATAAAGTGGAAGAAAATATTAAGGGATGTTTTTATCAGTATGATAATGAAGAAGAGTTTTTCTGTATGACCAATGCCATTCAGAGAGGAGTCTTGGGTTCTTCTCAGTTCAAAAATGTTGATAAATATTTGCCTTGGCCCAATCCGTTCCAAGAGAATACAGGAGAGAAGTTTCTCCCTGAAAGAGATTATCACACTTCCAAATTACAAACCTTGAACTAATCTGTTCTAGTTTTCATAACCTCAGAGTCCTAAGTTCCTCAGGGATGGTGAATGAGTAGGGACAAAATTCCAATCTCTTACTGTTTCAAATAGAAAGCAAGCAATTTCGATTTTTAATTGTTGTATACCAAATTTAAGTTCATTCCTTCATTTCCTCAGTCTTTTCATTATTCAGTCCATTATCTCATCTTTATCATATTAATAATACACATAGCTATAAGATATGTTTGATCTGTATCATTCCTCTCTTTTTTTCTGGGTTACTATTTTCTTTCTATTTTTCATGTTTTTCTCATCTTGTTTTCTGAGACTGAAGTTTTTACTAAGTCCAAAGCTTATCAAGATATCAATTAAGAACTGGGGAGTGTAGAAATTTCTGGAGTTGCTTAATACAAAATTATTAATTGTAGTAAGCATACTCTACTTTTTTTTAGAACAAAATTCATGTGGTATTAACAACTCATATTAGCTTCTGTTATCATCATGAATATAGGTTGCATTTTCTGTATTGTAAACAAAGATTTTTCTTTCAGGGAAAAGTCTATCACATATGACAATGACAGTTTCAATCAGGGATAGTCTTTATAATATTTATTGTATTTTATATTTTACTAACATATTGCTAGTATGAGAAAAAGATAAGCAGAGCAGGTTGAAAGCAATCCAAAATTTCATTATAATTGGTAAGTTGGGTACATCTAAGAAACAGAACTTGGCAGTAAGGTGGCTATATCTAAGAAACATAACTTAGCAGTATGATTTGTCATTGCATTCAGTATTCTATATACAAAGCCATTGATAACATATGTAATATCTGAAGGATAAATAATATAACTTAAGGAAAAATAAGTTGTAAGAATCCATACAGAATAAATTAAACTGCATCCAAATGTTTCTAGTTTCTGCAGATTCCTCATACTACTATTGCAATGAAACCAGAATTCAGTAGCAACATTTACAATAGCTGTGATAGTTTGATTTGTTCCTGAAAATAAGAACTGGGAATACAAAGTTGTTTATAGTTCCCATAAAGTGTTCCTCGTTTTTTATATAAATCTGATATAACAGAACTCACTTTCAGATTCATCTGTGTTTCTAACACTTGCAAATTTGGAGATTTAAAGGAGAAAATTGCAAAATAGGGGAAATATATTAGAATTGGTTAAATAAAGGAATTATGAAATAAATGAATTTGAATGCTTTGCAATTTCACATGTGACTTTAATAATTTAATTAAACAGAAATACTGATTAGAAGATATCGCTTAAAAATACTATTTTAATAGATGCTTTTTAAAATCTCCTATTCTAGTTATAGCTTCAGTATTAAGGAAATGATAATCAGAACAAGAACACTATAATGCAGCTACTTCATGTAGTATTTATATATGTAAGTTTTAAAATATGCACACCTGAAATTCAAATGATCTTATAATACTGTTACTTTCATTTTAATAACTAAAAGTGATGCAGGTAAGGTAACATAAGATTATTGTCTAATCTTAGAAGGAAACGTATTTCTAAGATTTATTTATTTCATCTTATGAAAAGGAACAATAAACTTGCTGTAAGGGAAACACCTGTTTATTGATCATCATCATCTTTTTCTCCATCATTGCCTCTACTGAATGCTCAGTAAGCACGCTATCTCCTTTAATCATCGAAGTGAGCTGATCAGACATTCATTTTCTTCATTTTATATATCTAAGGGAAATAGGCCCAGGGAAGTTACCTAACTTGCTTAGGAAAACACATACACACACACACACACACACACGCAGGCACATATTCACACACTTACACACACAAAGAATAAAGATTAAAACCCAGTGTTTAATCAGTCTAAAGGTAAAAAGTTTATAATATATTATATATAATATTGAGCTACAGCATAATATTTTATCTTGAGGCATGTAACATATTATGGAAGAGCAGTAAGTAACCAAGTGAAAATAATTGCTTGGCTATCCTTCTTGCTTAAAGGATGATACTTCTACTTAATTTTATATTTAAAACTGAAGGAATAATAATCATCAATGATTTCTCCAAATTAGAAAAAGCAAGATGAGGAAAATAAATAAATAAAAACAGTAATTTGTTCCAGTATTTTTTAAATTTTCTTTCACAAATTAAAAACCAATAACAGATCACCTATTTATAAATGCTAATATTATAAAACTGTTTCTGGTAGTCTAAGCTGATGATAGCCTTGAATATATAAAATCTTCAAGCTAATTCACAGTAGGAGATAGAGCATCACTCTTCAACTTCATTATGTCCAACTAATGAAACAGCATTTCTGGCTTTTTCTTGAGTTTTAAATTGTCTTTGATGATGGGAAATATTAGATGGAGAAAAAAATGCCCACTCCTCAAATGAGTTTAAGCTGTAACTTCAAGCAGTGAGGTAAACAACTCTAATTAGGTTCTTTATCATTTGTATACCAGTAATTCTTCTTTATGGGTAACAGAAATGCTGTGCTTTCAGAATCAGGTAGCTTTCCTTTCTTTCAAAGAGAAGCAATCCATACTATCTTATCGATTTGCCTAACCAATTAATCCATTGATTTTTTCCCCCAACTATAAAAACAACAGCCTCAAAATAGCACAGATATATTCAATGTAAAAACATGATAGGAATTGAAAGTCAGTTATGAATAAAAATCATTAGTAAAAAATATAGATACCGATAGTTTTACTTTTTAGTGGCTTTTTGTTGCGTATTTCTAGCAGAATATCTTTCAGTATGCTGTTGAAGCATAAAAAATTCATTAAAAAGATATATGAAACACTATAGTAAATGCAGTAAGGGATTAAACTACAGAATAAATAAGAGTTTTTATTTTCTTATACTTTTGGCCTCTAGTTCAGAAGTTTATGGTTTTCTTTTCACATGCAGTTGGTATACTACTATATCTTAGACTGAAAAATATCAACTACCACCACTCATGAATTGCTCAGGCCAAGCCATTTGGAACTTTTACTGGATTTATGACTCAGAAAAACAAAACTAAAGCAGGACAAAGAAATGAATAGATCAATAAAGTAGATTTAAATCTATCTTGTAGGATAAAGGAAAGAACTAAAAAAAGTTAAAAGATTGTAGAAGTTAAAATTTATCTCCTGCAAGGCTGACTGACAAAACAGATTAGATGAATGAATGTGTTGATTCATTTCTGACTGACAAGTTATTGTATATAACTTGCAGCTTTACTTAAATAAGGTATCAGTAAGGCATCAAAAAAATTTCTTATTTCATTTTGAATGACACTTGTAAATCACATAGAGAAAAAATATATAAAAAACTGAGATAACTTTACTATTTTATAAATCCTCTGGTTTATTTGTTTTGTAAACACACTTGGTGGGGTTCAGTGGTTACTCTTGGCTGTGTTCAGGAATCACTTCTGGAGGACTTGGAGGACCATATGGGATGTCAAGAATTGAAGGAGGATTGAAGCTGGTTAGTCGCATCCAAGGCAAATGCCCTACCCGCTATACCAACTCTCTGGCCCTGTTAGTTTTGCTTTTAGCCTATTTCCTGTGATGCTTAGGACTGAGCCCTGGGTGGTACTCAGAGGCAACTCCTGGTGGAGTGTGGAGGACTACAGAGGGTGCTGGGGATTAAACCCAGGTTGGCCACTAGCAAAGCGAGATCCTTGCATATTATACTATTGCTCCAGCCCCCTATTTTAACTATAAGTAATAAATGTTAGACTAAACAGTGTAGACTTCTTTTTTATATAAATACTTTTTATTGTGACCAACGCGAATTACAGATCTTTCACAGTAATATTTGCAGTACATAGTGTCATTGAATCGGAGTATCCCACCACCAGTGTTGTCCTCCCTCCATCCCAGTTCCTGGAATCCCACTCCCTTGCCCTGGAATGCTAGGGTAACTGGTCCCGTCTGTGTATAGCTTATTGAAGATTGGCTATCGATTCTATTGTCGTTGACTTTGCGTTTGGTGTTAAAGTCTGATTCTTTTTTATTTCTACTCATTGTTCCTATGACTGTTTGGTTCTGGTACCATCCATTTTTTCCTTTCAATTTATGAGGCAGAACAAGATGATTCAGGTTATGTGGTTATGTTTGAAAGAAAAAAAAACAACAAACAAACTTATTTTAAAAACTTGGAGAAGTCCTTCTAGAGGTTATAACTATCCTTTTAAAAAGAAGAAAAGCATAACAAAAATACCAAAAAAATACAAAACAAATAAAATAAAATACAAAAAAACAAATACAACAAAATACAAAATAAAAAAAAATAGACAAAACAAAAAAAAGAAACAAAAATCACACAAAATACCAAAACAACCAACTACAAAAAGCACCACAGCAACAAATACAATAGCCAAACAGACAAGGAGCTGCTTGGAAAAGGCTTAGCATACAAGCCCTGTGAGGAAATGCACATGGTGGTTAAGGCAACAATTTTGTTTTTATACAAATTTTCATACAAATTGTCTTTTATTGTAGGACTGAAAGTAGGAGATAATGGAAACTAGTATCATTATAAAATAGAACCCGGAAATTACTTCTCCTTCCACCTTCTTATAGGTAAAAGTTACCTAAGAACTGGGAAGCTGGTTCTGACCAGGCATTGAAATGGTATCACTAGCTCCCGTCCTGTAGCACTCAACTTTTATAAATGTGTCATTTAGTTTGTTATAGATGCCGGTAATTTATCAACTATACATCAATAAACAATTGAATAAGTAATAACTAAATGAATGGGGTGAGCAACTACATTTTCCAAAATAAGTGATTTCTCTAATCCTTATATCATTAATAAATAACATGCAATACGTCATTTCAAATGACTTAGATTGTTGCAACATATCAAACAGATTCATATAAAAATGAGTAAAATTAAATTATAGAGAAGCACTATAATAGAGGTCATGCAAAAATTCAGATAAGCAATAACAATAACAACAACAAATAAAATATGACCTTAGCCTAAATAAATGTAAGCATTCAGAGGGGAAATGATAAGTCAAATTACATGCTCAATAATAGCACAGGACAAATTACATTTTTAAATTATATTAGATATATTATGCTATTCTAGTGAGTTTTGAAGTTGCTATATTTTAGACAGAAGGATACACTTAGGTGGATGTTACATCTTATTTTTTATTCAATTTCTTAAGAACAAGAACCCAATAACAGTCCATCATCTTCCATTTTAGCAGGAACCAACTTTTACCTCTACCTCAAAACAGTATAAGACATAAAACACCTACAGGGTACCCTATTAATTATTAATGGAATTATGTAGCTTTCCAGGATTAGCAATATTCACAGTTCCCTATCACTGAAGCAGTTACTAGAAAATATTACTAGTAAGGGATCTCTTCAAGGTAGAAATCCAAGAAGTTTGTCCTAGGTCTTTAAGTTGGAACTCAAGAGACTCCAGGAGTTTAATTTCCAAATAACAATCTGTCCATAGATGTTCTGAGAGATACATTAACTCTCTCCAGGCACAAGGGCACAATTACTTTTATACCAGCTGATTTATAATCCAGACCATTAGCTCCTGTATAACTGTATCAGAACAAGTGAGACAAGTCTAAAATCATTAGTTATTTTCTACAATAATTTCTCTGCTTCTTTGATTACTTTAATGACAGAGCACTGAGACTCAGTCCAAGGAATCACTGTAGGAATTTACTGTAATTTTTAAGTCTCTCTTCATGTCCTTCTGATCTCCAAGTAAAATGCTATGAATCAATGTCATCTTTTTGCACAAAACTTATTAAATTTGTAAATAGTTATTTTCTTCATGTTTTCCTCAGTTTTCATTAGAATGTTTTAAAATATAAATCAATCATTCACTCTTCTGTTCAATATTCTCATATCAAAATTGCATCCCAAATCCATGTCACCTACATTGTATATATGCTCTGTTCCCTGTCTAACTTTACTATTAGCTGCTTGTGTTCTAAGGTTTGCCTACCTTACTTTGCTCTGGGTTTATTTACTTTATTCCTCTGTGATTTTGTGCTTATTCTTCATTTTATTTTGTTGCAGTTTTGGAGCCATATCTAGTAGTACTCATGGTTTAATCCTAACTCTACATTCAGGGACCTCTCTTGATAGGCTCGGGGATCATATGTGGTGGTGGGAGTCAAGTCTGGATTGACCAGATGCAGGGCAATTAATTGCCTTATCTACTATACTAAAACTCCAGCCTCTGTTTTGTATATATTCTTATTTAGGGGGTTGCATTTTAAGCACCTCTATCAAAATTATTTATCTCTCAAGTTTTGCAAATTTCATTCCTTCACTTCCTCCATTTCTATGATTAATTATTTTTCCCTAAATACCCATTGCTGTATACTCTGTCTAAAACACATATGCAGAAAATTATATTCAGTTATCTGAATTTATTGTTTTAATCTTTCTAATAACTAGACACCATCATGTGAACTACTTAATATGTATCTACTTTTTATGGGGGGAGGGAGGTTTTGGGTCACACCATTGGTGCTCAGAACTTACTTCTGGCTCTGCACTCAGAAGTCACCCTGGCAGGCTTGGGGGACCATATAGAATGCCAGGATTCAAACCAGGGTCCATCCTGTGTTGGCCACATGCAAGACATAAATACCTTACCGTTCTGCTATGGCATTGGTCCCATATCTACTTATTTTTATGTCCTTTCTAGAATGCAGTATTTAAGACAGGAACTATAACAATGGCCAGTAAATGGTAGACAAGTTTTTCTTCATAAATAATAATAAGAACATATTTTATGTTTTAAAACATTTGAGTTTTGGAAAATTTTCCAGTGGCTAGATATGCATAAATAAACATCAAAACATATATAATGTTCTCTAAATTTAACATTTTCCAAAGTAGAAGATAGAAAATATTGCTACTTAGCAAAAGATATTATCTTTTAACTGGCAAAAGTGAAAACCAGCACTAATGAGAGCTTGGCAAAGATTTCTCAGGATACACATCAAAATTACAGACTCAAAGAGTTTTTAAAATATGTTCTACTCTATATCTACACAATTGTATAAAACTTCCATGTGGTCCTGTAAATTAACTTTAAGATAGGAAAATCATGGCCCTGATTAAGCAATAAAAATCATAGTTCCTATTGATGATTACTTTTACTGTTTGTTTCGGTGTTGGGGGAATTCACAACACATAGAGTATTTAAATCATTATCCACCCTGTGCTTTGAAATTCTAGAGACACCAGATAATTATTGAACTGTTTCTATAACAGATTTCTTACATCAATGGGAATGTTCAGAAGTGATAATCAGAATTTATTCTCTATCAATAAGGAAGAAGGAATATTATTTTTGAAATAATACTAAACTTAGAGCTCACTATATATATTTTTCCTATTTATTTTCAATTCTCTGTTTTCTTGATCTACCATCACTAAGATGATTCCTACTGGCCTATATCCTTAGGCTATAATGTTAAAAGCAGCTGATGACTGTGATTCTTCTGCTCCCAAACTCATCAGAACAAAGGTCAGTTCCCTAGCGGGCTTCAAAGCAGTACTACCATGTCCAATAAACTTGATTTTTCGCACTTTATATTGTTCTAAGCATCCACTTTGGGTAAATAGAAAATGAAGAGCAAACTAACCTTAAGCAATAAGAAAAAAGAAAATGATAAAAATTCACAACAGAAATTAAATTAATTTTTTTAGAGATTTTGTTTGTTTGATTTTGGGCCACACCCGGTGATGGTGAGGGGTTACTCCTGGCTATGAAATTTCTACTGGCTTGGAAGACCAGATGGGACACAGGGGATCAAATCCAGATTTGTATGGGGTCAGCCACATGCAAGGTAAATGCCTTACCATTCTACTATTGCTCCGACCCCCAGAAATTAAATTGTTAAAATGGAAAAATAGATACAATGAATCAAAGCAGGGGCTGGAGGTTGGTGCAAGGGGTAAGGCATCTGCCTTGCCTGCACTAGCCTAGGATGGACCTTGTTTTGATCCCCCAGTGTCCCATATGGTCCCCCAAAGCAGGAGGGATTTCTGAACGCATAGCCAGGAGTAAACCTTGAGCATCACTGGGTATGCCCCCCCCAAATAAAATAATCAAAGCATTTTTTAGTGAAATAAAATAAAATTTATAATGCTATTTTGCAAAAAGAATGGAAGACAAATATCATTATCATAAGTTAAAGAGGAAGACGACCATGACTAAATCTCATGGATATTCAAATTTTAATAGGGAAAATGTCATGAATATAATTTTGTCAACAAATTTAGTTTAGAAAAAATACAAGATTTAAAATCCTAAGAAAATATATTAAAACTTCTACATTTAATTTAAAATTTAAACCAATAATTTAAAGTATTATAAAAGTCATCTTGTCCAATTGATTTCACAAATTAGTCATCAAATGTTTATAGAATATTAATAAAATTTTATAATTGTTTTCATAATAATTTCAACTCACTAAATCACTTCCTAGAAATAAGCAAAGAAAAATTCCTCTAGTTATTTTATGAGCTTCATATTACCCTTTACTAAATGAGATAATGACATTAAAAAGGATAAATATCCCTCATGGAGACATAAAATCTTTAACAAAATGTTAGCAAATTAAATTTCCATATATAATAATGGTACTACACCATAACTGCAGGTAAATAGTCACTCTGGTTTTTATAAAAACATGAAAATAATATATCATATTTTAAACTGAACAAAAAGTTACACTATCATTAGTACAATAAATTTATAACAATGATTTCAATTTTTTAAAGAAAACTCAGAAGAGTAGGGAATAACTTCCATAGGTGTTCATTAGAGATTTAGAGTAACACCATACAGAGCAGAAAAATATTAAAATTCTTCATATAAATAATAAATAATGCAAATATTTTAATATTTAATATTTAAATATTCTATTACTTGAATCCTAAGCAATTAGTTCCTTTAAGCGTAATCTGACCAGTCAACTATCTCCAGTAAAACAAAATGGCAGCATAATGAATAATCTTACTTCTAGCAGATGCTGGCATATTGAACATCTATATCTCTACCATTCTTCAAGAAAAGAAATAATACAGAACTCACATTGGTCAGAGATATTAAAACTACATATATCATATACCTAAATGTAAGAAAAAGTTATAAAAATGGCATCAAGAAGAAAGCTATATGACTTACACTCAAGAGATCTGTTTTATAGATACAATTCAACAGCAAAAACACAACCTGTAAAAGAAAAGAGAAGTGGGACTTATAAAATAATGTAAATTTTCCCCTTCATAGGCACTAGTAAGAGAAATAAAAGAGAAATCACAGATTTAAAACATTGTAAGACACTATCATATAAATAAAATTTTACCAACTCTTTTGGTATGACTGTTGGTGGACCTCTCTTATGTAATTAATGGTACCTTAGTAAAAATAAATATGTATCAAACTGAAGCAATACTACAGCAGGTAGGGTTTCCTGCCTTGCACACAGCTTGTCCAGATTCTATCCCTGACATTCCTACATATAATCTCTTAGTACCACTAGGGATAATCATTGAGTATGGCTAGGTGTGATACCAAAACCAAAAATAGATATTTGTATCATAACAGAGCCATAAATCATGTTTGCCTTCATAAAATAAATAACATCAAAACTTAAAAATAAGAGTTATGAATTAGCTTTATTTATAATAATTAAAAACTAGATGATAGGTATTTTTGTTTGCTTTGGGGGGTCCCACCCACAAGTTCTCAGGGGTCACTCCATATGGTGAGGACCATATAGGATGCCAAAGATAGAAGGCAGGTTGGCTGTGTGCAAGTCAAGTGCTTACCTGTTGAATTGTCACTCTGGTCCCTCAAACTGGATGTTTTTATGTAGGTGAGTGGATAAACAAATAATATGTTATATCCATATAAAAATTACTGTTCTACATTATGTCAATGAAATATTAATCAATGAAAATACATGATTGCAATACATATTGGTGGAACTGAGAGACTGTTCCAAGTACTAGAGTTCAGACTTCTCGTGTCAGAGCTGGAGAGCATGAACTTTACATCCCAACCCACACACCCACACACACCAAACACTGCTAAATATATACCTGGCAGTTCCAGAGAACCAGGGGTGTCGTGGTAAGCATTAGCAATTATCCATAAAGTCCAATTGGTTCACTAGAAGTGTTCCTAAGACCACTTGGCATTATATGGGAGCCTGTACAACCAAACACATAAAAAAATAATAAAACACATATGAGCACCTGAAAGAAATAATTCCGAAGAAAGCAATATGCTTTATGATTTCATTTATATAACATTCTGAAAAGACAAAATTATAGAGTAGGAAAATAGACCAGTATTATTCAGGGCTTGGTGTAAAAAATGTATTACATGGAAAGAACAAAGAAAATTTTAGTGTTGTGACTATTTCATATACCATTCATTGTAGAAGCATGAAATTATGTATTTTGGAGCTCAAGTAAACTTTTCACATACAAACGGAGAAAAGAAGAAAAATTAAGGAGCATAGGAGCTCTAAGATAGGATAAAAAATGAAAACAGAATCTAGCTGAATTATAAATGAATGATATAATTTACCTGAAGAGAATAGGGGCAGGTGAGATTCTGGTCTAAACAAATCTGTGCATGAATAGAGACTATGAGACGTTAGACCAAAGTACACACATTCATTCTAAGCCTGACACTCTAGTAGGTAGAAATGCTCCTTAAGGTTAACAATCTTAAAACTCACCGCAGATATATACTGGAATTGAACAAATAAATAAATAGCAGATGTTAGAGTCATCTGAAACCAGTTGATGGCAGGTTTCTCACCAAAAAAGTGTTAGTTATAGACAAGTAATGAGAGAAGTCTGGGACTGATGGAAAATAATTTGGGATGGGTAGAATCAGTATGAACTCATGTTAAACACATATATGTGTAGCTGGAAACAAACAGGATGAGCATCAGATAATTAAGAACACATTTTCGAATTCTGTCAATTGCGCAACTATAGGTTCAACTAACACAGCAAATACCCTGGATCTTAGTTTTTGATGCCTCTACATCAAAACATAATCAGGGATCTGAGAAGTAAAACAAATTGGTAATATTTTTGCTATGATATTATCTTTGTCTGGCATTGCCAGTGTGGTTTATTGGGCTATTTCTGGCTTGGTGCTCAGGGAGTGTTCTTGGTGGTGCTCAGGAGAGCTTTCAGTAATGGAGATCAGCATGTGCTTTGAACTATCTCCTCAACCTCTAACATGGCATTCTCAAAACTTGGGCACAAATTTAAACTCAATGAAATTGTAAAAGACAAAACATGAAGCAAGTTTTTAAAAATGAAAGAATATGTATTTAATTTTCCAGGAGTGAATCAATTTTATTCTCATTTCAAGCAAATTATTGCATATAATAATTTAAGAGATTTAAAGAATTTTACCTTGTTTGTTTGTTTGTTTGTTTTGGGGTTACATTGGGGACACTCAGGAGTTACTCCTGGCTATGTGCTCAGAAATTGCTCCTGGCTAGGGATGCTGGGATTGAACAAGGTTAGTCCTGGATCATTCCCTTGCAAGGCAAACGCCCTACCGTTGTGCTATTGTTATGGCCCCTAAAGAATTTTATCTTTAAAATATTTCTAGTTTTACTCTGAAATAAAATTAAAAAATGCTTTTTAAAATTATTGTAGCAGGAATATTCAAGTAGAAATGTCAGGAAATAAAAATAATTTCCCTATAAAATTATTTATCAGAAATTATTTTCCTAATATGAAGATTTTTATAGACCATTTACTGTATACTAAGCTTGATACTATTTCTCCAAATTTCATGTATATGTTTGTACCTCAATATCTGACCATTTTGTAAATAGGTTATTTTAAAATACAGTTAACATAATATGAGTTTAGAATGGAATGAGGTTAAGTTTAATCCCTTTACAAGTTAACATTCTTTTGCTTGTTTGTTTGTTTTGTTTGAGCCACCTGGTTTTGCTCAGGAGAAACTCTTGGTGGTGTTCAGGGACCAGATGCAGGGGAGGGGACTGATCAAGGCCCACTATGTATAAAGCAAATGGCTAAACCCTTGTTCTCTCTCTTCCAATCTCAAGTTAATATGTTTTTTTCTTAATAATTTTTATTTTGACTAAAGTGGATTACAAATCATTCACAGTAGTATTTTAGGTACAGAGTGACATTGAATCAGGGGCATTCCCACCATCAATGTTGTCCTCCCTCCACTTCTATTCCCAGCATGCATCCCATATTGCTCCTCCTGTGCCCCCTGGGCTGCTAGTATAAGTACTCCCTTCTGTGTCTAGCTTGTTGTAGATTGGGTATCGATTCTGTTGTAGTTAGCTTTGGATTTGATGTTTAAGTTTGATCATTTTTTATTTCTACTCAATGTTCATACGACTGGTCTTGGTGCCCTCAATTATTTCCCCCTCATTCATCTCCTCAATTTGTCCTGTGCCTGTGCAAAAAATAAAATGAATTTTTAAAAAAAATTTTTGTAAGTTAATATTTTTTAAGGAAACAGAAACTAAGGAAAAAAGAAAGAGTTAAAAACAGAGATAGATGGAGTTACAGAAACAGTGACAAAGATTAAAACAGAAATATCTCTTGATCAGAGGCAGACTCTTGAGTGATCCAACTATAAATTGAGGAGGGCAATTGACAACATCCTTTTGAAAGTCCTTCCCAACTTTCTTGACAAATTAACCACATATCCCTGCCCACCTCTTTATCTCAGACTTTTAGCCTCCAAAACCATAAGAGAGTACATTTCTGTTGTGTCAGGTCATCTAATGTTTGATGTTTCTAAAGAAGCCTTAGAAAACAAATATATGTAAATCTGAAAGGTCAAGTGAATGATATGTATCAAGGTGCAAATAATGCTTCTACTTCTTTGTCTTTTTTCTTCTACCAATGCTAAATTCTTGAGGGTTTTTTTGATTCTTAATCTCATACAACTTCACATGATAGTTATCTTTTATTTTGTTCTATGACTGCCTCTTATCTCTGGCTATCAAATTGTGCTATTTTTATGAAGATACTTCTATTTAATTAAAATTTTGCTTCTTAAGTGAATTATCTACTTTTCTAAACCAAGAGACCAATGAAGTTTACTCGCTTCATTAGGTCCACATATCACTTTGGGAAAATTGTCAAGTTCCTTGCATTTACTTTCTTGACAAAAATAAATAAATAAATAAAACACATACCTAGACATGCATTTTCAAGATATACCTTTATTTCAATCTTTTTCTAAAGTTAGTTGAGTGGAGGATGACTTTTATTTTCCTATAGACTATAAACTCTCTTTCTGACATGATTTCTTGCTTTTCAAATACATAACATGCACTAGTCCATGATACTGTACTGGAACAAAGGGCAAGCCTATTTCCCCAAATAGACCTTGAGAATAGCAGCACTTTTCATCACTCTCATTCCTATTCCCTCACCTAAACAACCATAATATATGCTAAAATAAATAATAGATAAATTGGTTTTTAAATTGTGAAAAAATGAATTTTAAATTGTAAAAGAAAAAGAGACACCCATTTGAGGAAGTTATTTAAGTTCATACTGTAGAAAAAATGATTTCCAGTTTTGTGAGGCAGAATCACTGGAAAGTAAAGATTCTCTTTTGGTCTAATTAGGAAGAGAATGACGAACTTCATACTAAATGTTTTCAACAATCCAGATCAATATTTAATTGCCTGTGAACCCAAAACTATGGAAGGTTTAAAAAAAAAATATCAAGGTATAATTAAGACCTCTTGTTAAGAAACTTATTACAATAATCAGCATAGCAATTTCATCTTAATATTGTTGAAAAATACATATTAGCACTAGCTAAAGTATTATTTGACCAATGAAATCTTTCTGAGTTGCTTATCTTTGTGACAATTCACACAATTAATTTTTATAAATCCATGGGTCAAGATTTATCTTTATACAGTGGAAATGTATTCAAATGAAGATAGGATCTACATCAGTAGTTAGTGACTGGTAAACATGAACTAAAATTAAATATCAGAAGTAATTCTGTATGTTTGGAACAAATAATAACAATTATCTACTATACTTTTCTAGGAAAGATAAAAGCTGTCATTTATGCTTTTGTCAATAATTGTTTTCATTATTCACTGAAAAGGGATGTTTAGAAGGATATTTGTTTATATGGGTTTACCATATATGCTGTTAGGGGGAAATTAACACACGTAAATGAATTGAAGCAAAAAGGACTGGGCAGAAAGAGGACACTGAGAAATACACTTAAAATACCAAAATATAGGGGCCCGGGAGATAGCATGGAGGTAAGGCATTTGCCTTTCATGCAAAAAGGTCATCGGTTCAAATCCCGGTGCCCCATATGGTCCCCTGTGCCTGCCAGGAGCAATTTCTGAGCGTGGAGCCAGGAGTAACCCCTGAGCACTGCCGGGTGTGACCCCCCAAAAAAATACCAAAATATAATTTAAACACTGACTTCAGCTTTACTTACAGGGATCTTTGAAGTATATTTGACTCATTAAGGATGCTCAACGACATTATTTACTTCCCTCTCTGTATTCACATGTCATTGAAAGTAGATTGTTTCTGGATTCATGACTTTATCATTAGACAAGTAGCCAGAAAGTGACTCAACCATAGACAATACTCCAGTGACATTTTCAACAGCTGTGAATAATGTGAATAACCTGGAGTAGCAAGTGGCCAGTCTTCTATTGCTAACCAGAGAAACCTATTATTCTAGGGTTTTGTTTATCTCTCTATGTTTGCTTATTTTACTACAATTTCCTATTCGACTACCCTTTTCTTCCAAAACTTTTCTCCCCTTTGCAAGTATGGATCATGATGTTGTACAGTAATTTAAGTCCCTCTGAATATCCAGTGCTTGCTTAGCAAATATATTTTAAATTTAGGCTAAAATAGTCCTTCTGGTATCTGGCCCATGCCTACATTAGGGGGAAAATGTGTTCTAGTACTAGAGTACATGTCATTGGCGCCACACCCATCTTCCTTCATTCTTATTGTTTTACTTAACAATGTCTTGGCTTCAACAGGCATCATTATATTTCTTTATTGTTTGATTGCTTAGTTTGGGGGCCACATGTAACAGTTCTCAGGGGTTACTTCAAGCTCTGCATTCAGAGCTCCTGGTAGGTTCGAGGGACCACATGGGATGCCGTATATCAAACCCAGCTGCATGCAAGGCAAACTCTCTACCCACTGTACTATCACTCCAGCCCCTATATTTCTTTACCATATGACTTTTTCTGTTTTTCAAGAGTTCATCCAACTGGCCGACATGCAAACTAGAGAGGCATAGGAGAATCTAAATCAATGGCTTAAAAATTGGAATATAAATTATCTGACCTCCTACATTCCTTACCTAGAATCACACTAATGTATGTGTCCTACCCCAGCTGTCAGATCTCCCCAGTGGAATAAAGGTCCAATTATCCATAGTGCTGACTTGTGTGATCACAAACTCTTTATAAATTGGAGGTCTTCTCTTTTTTGTCTCATTTCATCTCCCCTGATGCGGTTTTCTGAGATCACATCTCAAATAACTAATGAAAGCCAAATCCCTTTATAACAGTTTGCTTATCACATAAACCAATATAAAAAGTCCTATCAGTTAGGTTTTAAATGCTCACAGGAAAACAGATTTTAAGTGATAACAAAAGGAAGTAGAAACAAATAAAAGACTGATATTAAAATAGGAAAAATGTCAGAAGATAAAATTATTAATATTTTAAGAACTTGTCTTGATATATTGTAACAAATATTTTTGTTTAGTACATTTCTATAGTAACTATGCCAATGAAATGAAGATATTCTTGTGATCATTTCATTCCCCTAAAACAAATGCAATTTTTAAGCATATGCCAATTGCCTGGATCTAAGAAACAAGAGAACTTTGTGGTAAATATTTGTTAGTAAATGTTCTTCCTCACTTCTTCTTGCCCCCATTAATAATTTTCCTTTTTGTAAATCTACTTTGTGTTTTATCTTAGGAGGTAGTATCCATTTCACACAAAGCAATAGGTTTCCAAAGCAACAGGATTCTCTTACTCCTCTGTACAATCTTTGAACAAGTTAATTACAAACCCCTTTCCTGGACTTTGAACACTGAATTTTCAAAGTGGCATACTGAGGTAAAAGGTTATATGCATCCCAGTGTCATCATTTGGATCAAATTATTTGCATAGAATTACTATGACTTTGGAGCCTACTGTGTGATCTTCCCACATTACCACAATTTCTGCTTATTGTTCACGTTATGTTCCCAAACATGAAGACCTAATATTCTTATACTAAGATGCTATTTTCTTCCAAGGCTTAGTGCAGATATAGAGAAGATACAGTAATAAATAATTCCTCAGGAAATCATAAAATAATTGTGACTGGTTCCATAACAAAGATGAAGCAGTAATTTCTGTGCATATTGTCTTTGGAGACAGCATTGGGGAAGGTGGATGAGATGTTAAGTTCATATTCTGCAGTGTTCAGGAGCTATTTGGGATGTTTTCAGGGGTCTCTCCTTGAGGTTATTGGCAGTAGGCAGTGCAGAAGATTAAACAAGAGTTAATTAACTTTAATTTTTTTTTTACTGAACCAATTTTGTAGAGTCAGTCTCAGGTTTTAAATGTTAAAAAATAGGTAATGTAATATATGATTTAAAATAAGAAAATATTTATAATGTGAAATTTGAAAGTTGTTTACAGTTGGAATTTTAATACACAATATAAAGGGTCTACAAGATGTTAGAAAGGTACCCTCTGCCCTATGCTTCTGGCCCAGTTCTTATTTTCATGAGGTTATTTAGATTCCTCCAATTAATAATTGCCAAGATTCAGTCTTTTTCATATATCCCATATGTTCCCAGAGGTATTTATTATTTATTTATAATAAAATATAATGCATAATTTAATTAATAAATTCTTAGGATTTTGTAATTGATCATGACCTACATCACTATGACACTATGACACTATGACATGGTCAATGGATGCTTCATAATGCCCATTTTTGACTCTATTACATATTTAAAAATATATTTTCCTATCAATGACTTATTTTAGTTATCACATGAGAAACATTCACAAAGTTCTGACATTACTATAATGCTCACATATTAAAATTCCAACTGAAAACAATTTTTAAATTTATCATTCATAAATATTTTCTCATTTTAAAATCAAATATCATATTGCCTAGTTTTTAACACTTAAAATCTGTGACATTTTCTATAAAATGGATTCAGTAAAAATATGAAGGTTAATCCACAAAAGAACATCTGTGTATTCAGTGTCTAAGTGTAGTCAACTGTACCATGTTAATTGATTCAAGACATCTTCCACTCTGTTTTGATTATCTGCATGGCTTATTAGGAAATGGAGTGGGAAAGAAGATTTTTTGAGGTTGTATTTATCTTAATTTTTAAACAGTTTCATTTATCTGAAAGAAACGCCTCTGTATTTCCTTGAAGATTTAGATCAATTAAATTCACACATGAAATCATTCCATGAGGAAAGAAAATAATAAAGACATAAATGTATAGGATTGCATGGAGTTCTACAACTCTACAATATTAAACCTTAAGAAAAACTATTTGTGGCATATTTAGCTAACGCTCATAAAAACTTATATAAATAAAAACATTAATTCTCCTTATATTAGTCCCTTAAAAACAAAGAGGGAATAATGAATTTAACAGTCATATCTCATTTAAAACATAATATCATTTGACCATAATATTGATCTTCCAAATATAAATGATCAAAATATAAAGCCAATTCAATTTAGATATGTTATACATTGTCTTCACAAGAAACTCTTTTTTAAGAAGAATAGATGTTGAGTATTACCTTGTCATGCTCAGGGACTTCTTTTGACTTGATGTTTCAGATTCACTCTTGGTGGTGCTCAGAGAATAATGGAGTGGGGGAAGTCAAATTTAGGGCTTCCTCATGCCCTTGCCTTTGAACTACCTCCCTCCGCTACCTAGAATTAAAAGACCACTTTTAAACACCAAGCTAGATCTAGTATACAAGTTTTAAATTCTACTTCCATAGAAAAAAAATCAAAACTCTTCAACATGCATGACATTCAAAATACATGACATTTTCAAAATCTATATGTTCTTACACACACACACACACACACACACACACACACATACACACACACAGACCATTACCATTACTTCTAAAGATCAGAGCTATATGTATACCCCAACCCAGCCAGTAAAGATCCTTGAATACTCCCTGAACAGAGCATAGTATGACCCAAAAAAACCAGACAAACAAAAACCCACATTAGTTCCTACCATACCAAATATTTTGGGGAGGTGGGAGGCATCTCTGGCAAACCTCCGGATTACTCCTGACTCTGCTTCAAGAATTACTCCTGGCAAGGGGGATATGGGATGCATACTGGGAACAGGAGTGAAGGAGGAGTAAGTAAACATTGGTGGTGGAAATGCCACTGATTCAATGGTCCTGTGTACCTAAAATATTACTGTGAAAGATTTGTAATCCACTTTGGTCAAAATAAAAATTATTTAAAGATAACATGCTTAAATAAAGATTTATATAAAAAAACAAACAAAAACAACTTAAGAATAGATCACTAATGTATGTCTTTATGGGGTATGAGTATATAGACAGAGGACTCCTCTCTAAGTGTCAAACCTTAATTGTAAACAATACATTCTTAAGTATATATAGCCCCTCCTATATACTATCTCTCCTCTCCTCCAGAAATCCTTTTATCTCTTCACCCTTGATCTCGATCCAATATCCCTTCTTATTTAACACTCTTTACCCTCAGTTCTTAACTCATTAGGTACCAAGACCGACTTTCTGCCCCAAAATAGGTGAAGTTAAAGAAGAGAAGCACACACATACTCATACACACATAATAGAAGAAATAAATAAAAATGAATTTAAAAAAGTAACTAAAGAAAAAAAAGTGATGTAAGAGACTACTTTACATTTGAAAATAAACAGACTAAGGGGAAGTATTATAGGTGTTTTAAACATATAAAGGAAATATAGGCTTCCCCGTTCAGTCTTTTGAGATATTCTTGTGGGGGAGTAAAATCCAGGGCACATTTTCCTCACACACCTTGGTCTTGTTAAGTTTGAGAAATGATTGCAGCAGAAAGTGATGGGATAGAGTTCCTGTACTGGGGGTCCTTTTGGAGCAGAGTCCAGGCTCATGTTAGAGTTCACATTTTGGGGGGGTGGTGAGAAGGAGGGTCACAAAGTATGAGTCAGCAGGAGTGTTGGTTGTAATTTCTTGAGGGGGGTGAGATGTGGGGCTGAGAGGGTGTCCTTTTGCTTGGAAGCTGAGTGGTAGCTTATTGGGGCAGAAAGTATGTTTACGGGACTAGAATAGGAAAAGAGTTTTCTCAGCAGGTATCTGACACAAATTTGATTCCCAGTGTATATGTGGTCTCCAGAGAACCTCAAGGAGTTATCTCTGAGAACAAAGCCAGAGTAAGCCTAAGTACAGGTGTAGCCACCAAAAACCAAGTGTTCATAAATAACTTTATAGTCATAAGAAATATTTTGTTCCAATTTCATCTTCCTTGACCATTAACAAAAACAAACATTAATATACGTTGGTGCATCATCCCACAATTTTGAAGCTTATTTTGTTTGTTTGCTTCTGATCTATAGTCCTTGCAATATTTAGAGGACTATTTTGTCCTGGGGAGTCAGACGTCCTGAATTCAACAGCTGTGCCCCTGCCTCCATCCCACAAAAATTTTTTGAACTCTAGACTCGTACATAAATGACAGGGATAGTGGTTTATTTTTTAAAGAGAAATATACTTTAATAATTAAGATTACCATCATACTAGTCAAAAGAGAAAGTTTAAATACAGTAGTGATATGTAGCGTGTATTAGAAGGTAGTCTATGGAATTTTATTGTCACAGAGGGAGAGTGTATTAAAGAATATTTAACTTCCATAACTAAAAAAAATGGGCAATGATCGATAAATGGAAAAAAATGGAAACCAGGAGTTATGAAGAAAGAATGAGTGACTGCAAAAATAATTTGCTGGACATGTCTCGTCCATTATAGTAGTTATTAGCTACATGTGGCTGTTTAATTTTTTATAAGGTCTTCATTTTTAAAGTAATATTAGCTTCACATCAAAGTTAAAATGTAGAGTCATTTCTTATGCACCCTGGCCTATAAACAGGTACATCTGCCCATTCTCAAAATACTTCATTGCAATTCATCTTAGTGAATATATATGAATAGACTTGTGAATACATATGAATAAATGAATATATATGTATAGACTTGATCATTTCTTTTATTCAAACAATTATTGGATGCATTATGCACACAGTGTTCAAAAGTACAGCATTGTTTTTGTAACATTTCAGATAGCAATGGCAAAAGAAACCCTACTTAACACAAGAAGACAATTAATGGACTGGGAAAAATCTTTTCACTCTACATATCAGATAAGGGGCTGATATCCAGAATATACAAAACACTCAGAAAGCTGAGCCCCCCAAAACCAAATAAAGCCATAAAAAATGGGAAGATGAAATGAATAGACACTTCTCTGAGGAAGACTGAAAGATGGCCAACAAACAAATAAAAACATGCTCACCTTCACTCATCATCAGAGAAATCCAAATCAAGACAACAATGAGGTATCACCTTACACCAGTTTGAAAGGCTCACATCAAAAATAATGGGAACACTCTGTTGGCGGGGATGTAGTATGAAAGGCACTCTCATCCACTGCTGGTTGGAATACCCCCTAGTCCAACACCTATGGAGAACAGTCTGGAGAGTGGTAAAGGAACTGAGAATTGAACTGCCATTTGATCCAGCAATGACCACACATTAATTTATATATCAGCAAGTTACAGGGCTCTCTTGCATAGCTCATGTACAATAATCTAAAGCACCATTTTGTGTAATTGTACTCTATGACAACACTGTTTAAACAACACATTTCTCAGAATGCATCCCTATCAAATTATACATAACTCTAAGAAAAATAAAATTTATTTGACTTTTATTTAATTTTCCTTTATGCTCTTCCTTTCATTATATAAGTTTAAATTCCTATCCTGTATCATTTTTCTTCTAAAGAATATTCTTAATATTTTTGTAAAGTGATCTAAAAAATAATTTAGTCTGAGAAAGCATTTCTATTTAGGGGAAGTTACTGAATCTAATGATGTTCAGGGGCAATCTGTGATGAGGAGTGACACCTGGTGGTGTTCAGGAGACAATAAAGTGGTGTTTAGAATTCAGAGTTTGACTTCATGGAAAGCAATGACCTTGCCTCCTATAACATCTATTTCTGGTTTTGAATGAATGTCACAGGGTAAAGAATTATTTCTTAGCTTTCTCTCAAATATCAAGTCTTCAAATATTTCCCTCTTTTCTTGCATGCATTTGAGGAGTTTGCAATCCTTTACTTCTCTATAGTTAAGATTTCTCTTCCGCACGCAACCTATGTATTCTTTCAGAAATGTATATCTCTCAGGTGATAATATTTATACATAATATGGCTAGAGATAGTTCTGTTGCTTGAAGTTTTTATTGTTAATGAAAGATTGCCACAAGAAAGTGATTCATAGTCTTTATCTGCTCAGTGTTTTCCTCTATCTGTTGTTGATATTAAAATAGCTGCTATTTACATAAAATCAGGGTAATTCCCATCACCGAATTGTCCTCTAATATGTACCTAAAATATTATTGTCAACGATATGTAAGTCACTATGATTAAAATAAAAATTATATTTAAAATGTTGTTTAGAACTAAGATTACCATGTTTGTGGGAAAATAAATATATGCACTGATAGTATTAAAAATAAATAAATAAAGGTTGGTGAACATGACCACAAAAATAACTGCTATTACTTTTAGAATTAAATGTGAAATTCTATATTATTATTTTATGGTTTAAATGTGTCTCTTGTTTTCCCTTTCATCTCTTTATAGTTTCATTATATACATTAAGAATATGTTTGCTATGATTTTAAGTCTTTGTTCTGTTTCTTTTCAGTTCTAAAGATTTTGTTAATGTATCCTCAAATCAAAATTAATTATTTTTCATTCATATTTGGCCTTACTAGTAAGTACATAAAGCACATTATTTATTTGTTACATAGATTTTTATCTATCTAATGTTTTGTTCTTTCTGAGAAATACCACATATTGCTTATAAGATCATCTGGTCTTGAATACTATATATTTTATCCACTAGAGACCTCTGCATTCTAATTATAGTCCTAAATTTTCATTCTGAAGATTCCAGTAGTCCTGAAATTTTGGTTATGGTTTTTTTCTCTGTCTTTTCAATTTGTGTACTTCATCCATCCTATTCTTGCAAATTTATTGATCACTAATCTAATATACCAGTTGAAAGAAACTTCTATGGATTTTTTTTTTTTATTAATGGGATGGTTGAGCAGGAAGAGAAACAATTTATAATGTTGTGATTGGTTTCGGTCTTCTAACTGCCTATTCCTTTGATCTATGAATTCTCAATTGCTTTTTTCTGCCCTCTAGGTGAGGAAGGATGAGTAGAGTTCACTGAAGTTGACTATTTCCCTTCTCTCTTGCCATTTAACCTCTGATACAACCCTACTAAATCAGGGGTGCTTAACTAGGCTCTTCTGAGAATAGTCAGGTTTAGGAAAAACAAGGTAGCCAAAGAAAATTTTAGAATGATTCCATTTTTCCTACACATGCTGAAAGTATGCAGGACTCTTTATTCACTATTTGTTATGGGAACCTGATGGACAGCTTGTAGTAATGTACAAGGCATGAAAACTCTCTACCTAACCTACTTTCTCTCCAACCCATGTCTGAGCTATCATATAGATCATAGAAAAGTTACTGATTTATTTGCCTATTTAGTATTTTCTTGTTGGTAGGACAGAAAAAAGCTCCCACGCTCCATGCATATGGAACATTCCCTAGTATAATTTTCATTTTAATTAGGGCAGTTAAAAATTCAGTACCTTGGTTGCACTAAACACAACTCAAGACTTTAGTAGCCCCACATGCCTAGTCATAGAATTTTAAACAGCACAGAATGTTCTTGTCATTTTAGGAAGTTATCCTGGGCAATGCTATACATTAAAGCACTTTGCAGTAACATTATAGTAATATAAAAATATTTTAAGTAATATACAGTAAGAAAAATATTTATAATAAAATTATTTAAAATGTAAGGAGCCATATGATAGGAAGTACTCTCTAAATAGTTGAAATAATTTTAATATATTCTTATATATAAATGTATATTTGGTAAAAAAATTTTCTCAATATAATTTTTTTTCTTGGTTTTTGGGTCACACCTGGCGGTGCTCAGGGGTTACTCCTGGCTATCTGCTCATAAATAGCTCCTGGCAGGCACTGGGAACCATATGGGACACCGGGATTCGAACCAACCACCTTTGGTCCTGGATCGGCTGCTTGCAAGGCAAATGCTGCAGTGCTATCTCTCCGGGCCCTCAAGAAAATTTTTTTGCATTTTTTAAAATAATTTTTATTTTGACCAAAGTGGATTACAAATCTTTCACAGTAATATTTTAGGTGACATTGTGGTCACATAGTGACATTGAATCAGAGGCATTCCCATCACCAATTTTATCCTACCTCCACCCCTGTTCCCAGCATGCATCCCATAGCCTCCTTCTTTCCCCCCCTGGGCTGCTAGTATAAGTGGTCCCCCTCTGTGTCTTGTTTGTTGTAGATTTGGTATCAATTCTGTTGTCATTGGCTTTGGATTTGGAGTTCAAGTCTGATCAATTTTTACTTCCACTCCATGTTATTATGACTATTTGCTCTTGATACCCTCCATTATTCCCCCCTCAATTTGTGAGACAGAACAAGATGATTCAAGTTATGTGGCTCTGGTTGAAGGAAAGAAATAAAGAAAAAGGGGGTGAATCAAACAAGCAAAAAATGAGAGGAGTCCTTCTAGATGCTATAAATATTAATTTAAGAAAAGAAAGGGAGAAAAGTAAGAAAAACGTAATACAAAAAAAATCAAACAAAAATCCTCAAAAAGCACCACAGCAATAAAGACAACAAGCAAACAATAACCAAGGTCCTAAAATAAAAACAAAGCACATAAAAAAAACAAGCAACAACAACAATGACAAAAAATTTAATTTGTGCTGCTTCTTTTTTTGCATAGACACATTAAATATTGGGGGGATTAGAAAGGGAATTCCCTTGGCCTAAGAGATACAGTGTTTCTCCACGCTTGAAGTATACTGTCATGTGTATAATTACAGGCTCTGTACATGCTCTTTTACTTTCTCCTAGATCCTTTTGTGATGTCTGGAAACTTTCTGCTCATTTATGGATGATAAAATCAGGCCTCTGTAACTGGAGAGCTTGCTATTTGCACGGGTCATAGGATGAAGCCTAGGATGGAGTCTTCCTTTACGGTTCTAGAAGTTCTGCTCAATTGCAGTTTTCTCAGTAAGAGACAACTGGAATTATAGATCTTGATCATTGTACAGATCATAGGCCAAAGCCTAGATTAGGGTCTTTTATATTGGTCCCAGGATAAGCTCTGCCCAGTCATGTTGTCAAAGTCAGTCTTCTGTAGTTAGCGATCTTGGATTTTGCACAGATCAAAAGATGACGTGTCTTTTGATTTTATCTTATCATTAGGTGATGAGGTAAGACAACCTGCTCTTAGACTAAGTTGTTGCCATTTTCTCATTGTCAGAATTTCATATCAAAACCGGCGCATGTTGGTGCCAGAGAAGTATTGAGAATGCACCTGAGGGAGTTTGGTTCCTGGAACTGTTGCAGAGAACTGTTTCAGTTCTATGTCTAAAATCTAGGTTTCGGGGCTGGACAGTTGCTGTCTAATCACATGGAGTCTAAGTTGGGTCTACATGTCATATGTTCAAGTTGGAATGTGCTCCTGTATTGTAAAATGTATGAGTTCTTATCCCTAGTAAATGAGAGCTTGTTTCTATATGTAAAATTTTCTGTTTTTAGTATGCTTTTTTAAAAAGGAATAAATATCCACACTAAATGTTCACATATTTATACATCTTCATAAATTTTATTTCATTTGATACTCTGAAAAAGTCTATAAAAATTATTATATATGCACTGAAAATATCATAAGTAGTATTCTCTTGAAAAGAAAGTTCACTGACAACAGAAACAAAAAATTTAAACTTTGTTTTTCATTTTGATGTCTACTAGTTTTAAGACAAAGTGAATTCACCTCATTGTGCCTTAGTTTTCTTTCAAGAGTAAAATACTGATTTAAACTAAATGATCAACCTATAAAGCTGATGTGATACTTTTACATCACCATTTACATAGCTAATGTAAACAATTATGAGTTTTTAACAGAGATAATTTATTGAAAAATATAGGATACATTACCTTTTTCTTTCTTTCTTTCTCTTTCTTTCTTCTTCCTTTCTTTATTTCTTTTCTCTCTCTTTTCTCTCTTTTTGTTTTGGGGCCAAATCAGTGGTGCTTCGGGGATACTCCTGGCTCTACTCTCAGAAATCACACCTAGCAAGCTGGAGATACCATATGGGATACCAAAAATCAAACCCAGGTTGACCATGTGCAAGGCAAACACACTACTCAGTATGCTATAGCTCTGGCCCTACATATTTCCTTTTTATAAATGGAGGAAAACATCATAAATCAAAGCCTTAAGCTCATTTTTAAAGATAAATTTTAATTTGTCTAAGTTTATCTCAGGTAATGCATAATCACTTTCTCCTATAATCATTTAGTGAGCATGCAATAGAATAAGCAATGAAGGCAGCTGTGTTGAAAGTGTTCTGAGAAAAATCCTTGTTCTTTAAAAGAATATATGAAGAAATGTATTCTCTTTCTTTAAATTTGATGGCAACATATACAGTGTTTCAAGATTACTTCCAGCTCTCTGCTCAGAGATCCATTTAAGCCAAAAATCAAACCAGTACCTCAGCAGGCAAAGAATATACATATAGAATATATATATATAGCCCACTGAGCTATTTCCTTGGGTCCAAATGGTGTTTTTTGTTATTGTTATTGTTTGATTTTTATAAAATCTTTAAGCACCATGATTACAGGCAGAATTATCATTGGGTTTCAGTCATAAACAGAACACCCCCTTTTCATCAGTGCAACATTCCCACCACCAATGCCTCCCCTCACCCACCTCCCTCACCCCTGCTTGTATTCGAGATTGACATTCTACTTCTCTCACTCAATAACATTGTCATGATAGTAGTTAGTGTAGATATCTCCCTAACTGCACTCACCACTCTTTTGGTGAATTTCATACTGTGAGTCAGTCCTTCCAGGCCTCATCTCTATTGTCTCTGGCCATTATTACAATAATGTCTTTAATTTTTCTTAAAACCTATAGATGATTGAGACTATCCTCTGTTTATATGTATCCCTCTGACTTATTTCACTCAGCATATTAGATTTCATGCACATCCATGTATAGGAAAATTTCATAACTTCATCTCATGATGGCTACATAATATTGCATTGTGTATATGTACCATAGTTTCTTTAGCCATTCATCTGTTGAAGGACTCTCGGTTGTTTCCAGAGTCTGGCTATTTTAAATAGCACTGCAGTGAATATAGGTGTGAGGAAGAGATTTTTGTATTGTTTTCTTGTGTTCCCAGGGAATATCCCTAGAAGTAGTATAGCTGGATCATATGGGAGCTCAATTTACTTTTTTTTTTCTCAGAAATTTCCATACAGGAAATGTTCCATAAGGGCTGGACTAGACAGCATTCCCACCAGCAGTGAAAGTGTTCCATTCTTCCCACATCCCCGCCAGCACTGTTTGTTCTTGTTTTTGTGATGTGTGTCAGTCTCTGTGGCATGAAATGGTACCTCATAGTTGTTTTTATTTGCATCTCCCTAATGATTAGTGATGTAGAGCATTTTTCATGTGTCTTTTAGCCATTTGCTTTTTCTTCTTTGACAAAGTCTGTTCATTACTTCTCCCCATTTTTGATGGAGTTTTTGTTGTTGTTGTTGCTGTTAAGTTCTGTCAGTACATTTTATATTTTCTACATTAGCCCATTATCTTAAGGGAATTGAATGAATAGTTTCTCCCATTCTGTGGATGTCTTTTGTATCCTCTGCACTATTTCCTTTGAGTAACAGAAGCTTCTCAGTTTAATATAGTTCCATCTGTTTATTTCTGCTTCCAATTGTTTGGACATTGATGTTTCCTCCTTGAAGATGTCTTTAGTCTCATGGAGTGTTTTACCAACATATTGCTCTATATACCTTATGGTTTCGGACCTGATATCTAGGTCTTTAATTCATTTGGATTTGATCTTTGTGCTTGGTGTTAGATGTGTCTGAGTTTGTGTCTGAGATCGCTTTTTTGCACATAGCTAACCAGTTGTGCCAACACCAGTTGTTGAAGAGGCTTTCCTTGCTCCATTTTAGATTTCTTGCCCCTTTATCAAAGATTAGCTGATTGTATGTCTGGGGAACATTCTCCAAATACTAAGTCTGTTCCACTTATCTGAGGATCTGTCTTTATTCCAATACCATGCTTTTTTTTAATAACTATTGTTTGTAATATAATTTAAAATTGGGGAAAGTAATGACTTCATATTCTTTTTCCCAAGAATTTCTTTAGCTCTTCGTGGGTGTTTATTGTTCCAAATGAATTTTAGGAGTGATTAAATTCTTTGAAGAATGTCATGAGTATTATTAGAGGGACTGCATTAAATCTGTACAATACTTTGAGGAGTAGTGCCATTATAATGAATCCATGAGCAGGGTATGTGTCACCTTTTGGTGTGTCCTCATTTATGTTTTAAAGCAGGTTATTGTAGTTTTTTTCATAGGTCCTTCACTTCTTTAGTTGATTCCAAGATATTTGAGTTTGTATGATACTAATGTGAATAAGATTGGTTTTGTTGTTGTTGTTTATTTTCGTTCCTTTTTGTTTTTGTTTGGGGGCTGGGGGGCACATCCAGTGATGCTCAGTTACTCCTATCTATGTGCACAGAAATTTCTCCTGGCTTGGGGGATGATGTAGGATGCTAGGGATCAAATCACATTTAGTCCTGGATCAGCTGCATGCAAGGCAAATGCCCTACCACTGCACTATTGCTCTGGCCACAGAATTGTTTTCTAATATCAATTTCTTCTTTATCATTATTGGTGTATAAGAAGGTAATTAATTTTTACATGTTAATTTTGTAGCTTGCCACTTTTCTATATGAGTCTATTGTTTCTAGAAGCTTTTTGATAGTCTTTAGGGTTTTCTAAATATAGTATCATGTTATCTGCAAACAGAGAGAGAGCTTAACCTCTTAGTTTCCTATCTGGATGCCCTTGATATCTTTTTCTTATGCCAAATTGCTAGGGCTAGTACTTCCAGTACTATGTAGAATAGGAGTGGTGACAGAAGACTGCCTTGTCTTGTATGATATTTTAGAAGAAAGGCTTTTAGTTAATCTCCATTGAGAATAATATTTGACATTGGCTTGTGGTAGATGGCCTTGACTATATTGTGAAAAGTTCTTTTCATCTTATCTTGATGAGAGGTTTTATTAAGTTTTTATCAAATGCTTTATCAGCATGTATTGTTTTTTTTCTTTGTTTTGTTTTGTTTTTTTTTTTAGGTTTTTGGGCCACACCTGGCGATGCTCAGGGGTTACTCCTGGCTATGCGCTCAGAAGTAGCATCTATTGCTATGATCATATGGTTTTTAATTTTCTTTTTGTTGATATGGTGTATTATGTATATTTATTTACTATTTACTTATGTTAAATCATTTGTGCATTCCTGGAATGAAACCTACTTGGTTGTGGTGAATAACTTTCTTTTTTTTATTCCTAAATATAGGTATGGATGGCTAATAAAACTTATTTATTAATATCTTTTTTACAACTTAATCACAAATTGTTGTTGGTTTCAGTCATGTAAAGAACACCTCCTTTCACCACTGTAGCATTACCAATGTCCCGATTCTCCCTCCTCCCAAACCCACCTGCCTGTAATCTAGATAGGGTTTCTAGCTCCCTCATTTATTCACATTGTTATGATTGTTCTCAATGTAGTTATTTCTCTAACTGCACTCATCACTCTTTGTGGTGAGCTGGACATTCCAGCTCTCTATTGTATCTAAGAATTATTGCAAAAAATATCTTTTTTTTAAACCCATAGATGAGTGAGACTATTCTGCATCTATCTCTCTCCATCTGACTTATTTCACTCAGCATAATAGATTCCATGTGCATCCATGTATTGGAAAATTCCATGACTCCTACGGTTCCATGATATTCCTTGTGTATATGTACCACAGTCTCTTTAGTCATTCATTTGTTGAAGAGCATCTTCATTGTTTCCAGAGTCTGACTATTGTAAATAGCACTGCAATAAATATAGGTGTGAGGAAGGTATTTTTGTATTGTATTTTTGTGTTCCTAGGGTATATCCATAGGCTGGATCGTATGGTAGTTCAATTTCCTTTTTTTTTTTTTTTTGTTTTTGTTTTTGGGCCATACCCGGTGATGCTCAGGGGTTACTCCTGGCTATTCGCTCAGAAGTTGCTCCTGGCAGGCACAGGGGACCATATGGGGAACCGGGGGATCGAACCGCAGTCCATCCTAGGTTAGCACAGGCAAGGCAGCACCTTACCTCCAGCGCCACCGCCCGGCCCCTCCTTTTTTTTTTTTTTTCAGAAATTTCTATATTGTTTTCCAGAAGGGCTGGACTAGACAACATTCCCACCAGCAGTGAAAAAGGGTTCCTTTCTCTCCACATCACTGCCAGTACTGCTTGTTCTCTGTGACATGAGATGGTACCTCATAGTTGTTTTGATTTGCATCTCTCAGATGATTAGTGATGTGGAGCATTTTTTCATGTGCCTATTGGCCATTTGTAGTTCTTCTTTGACAAAGTGTCTGTTCATTGCTTCTCCCAATTTTTTATGGGATTATATGTTTTTTTTCTTGTAAAGTTCTGTCAGTGCCTTGTATATTTTGGATATTAGGCCCTTATCTGATGGTTATTGGTTGAATGGTTTCTCCCACTCAATGTGTGACTCTTGTATCCTGGGCACTATTTCCTTTGAGGTGCAGAAGCTTCTCAGCTTAATATATCCCCATCTGTTTATCTTGGCTTCTACTTGTTTGGAGAGTGCTGTTTCCTCCTTAAAGATGCCTTTAGTCTCAATGTCATGGAGTGTTTGACCTATGTGTTGTCTGGATACCTATGGTTTCAGGTCTGATATCAAGGTCTTTAATCCGTTTGGATTTTACCTTCGTATATGGTGTTAGCTGGTCGTCTGAGTTCACTTTTTTGCATGTAGCTAACACCACTTGTTGGAGAAGCTTTCCTTACTCCATTTAGGATTTCTTGCTTCTTTATCAAAAATTAGGAGATTGTATCTCTGGCGAACATTCTCTGAGTACTCAAGCCTATTCCACTGATCTGAGGTTCTGTCTTTATTCCAATACTGTGCTGTTTGATAATTATTGCTTTGTAATACAGTTTAAAATTGGGAAAAGTAATGCCTCCCATATTCCTTTTCCCAAGAATTTCTTTAGCTAGTCGAGGGTGTTTATTGTTTCAAATGAACTTTAGGAGTATTTGATCCACTTCTTTGAAGAACGTTATGTGTATCTTTTTTTTTTTTTTTTTGGTTTTGGGTCATACCCAGCAGTGCTCAGGGGTTACTCCTGGCTCCATGCTCAGAAATTGCTCCTGGCAGGCACAGGGGACCATATGGGGCACCAGGATTTGAACCGATGACCTTTTGCATGAAAGACAAATGCCTTACCTCCATGCTATCTCCCAGGCCCCTTTATGTGTATCTTTAAGAGGGATTACATTAAATCTGTACAATGATTTGGGGAGTATTGCCATTTTAATGATGTTAATCCTGCTAATCCATGAGCAGAGTATGTGTATCTATTTCCATGTATCCTCTTTTATTTCTTGGAGAAGAGTTTTATAGTTTTCTTTATATAGATCCTTCATGTCTTTAGTCAAGTTGATTCCAAGATATTTGAGTTTGTGTGACTCTAATGTGAATAAGATTGTTTTCTTAATTGTCCATTTCTTCCCTATCATTATTGGTGTATAAAAAGACCATTGATTTTTGTGTGTTAATTTTGTAGTCTGCCACCTTGCTATGTGAATCTACTATTTCTAGAAGTTTTTTTGGTAGAGTCTTTAGGGTTTTCTAAGTAGAATATCATGTCATCTGCAAACGGTGAGAACTTGACTCCTTCCTTTCCTATCTGAATTCTTTGATCTCTTTATTTTTTTTCTAATAGATATACCAAGTACTTTCAGTACTATGTTGAATAGGAGTGGTGAGAGAGGACAGCCTTGTCTTATATCAGAATTTAGAGGGAAGGTTTTTAGTTTTTCTTCATTGAGGATAATATTTGCCATTAGTTTGTGGTAGATGGTCTTAACAATATTGAGAAAAGTTCCTTTCATTCTCCTCTTGCTGAGATTTTTCATAAAGAAAAGGTGTTGGACCTTATCAAGTGTTTTCTCTGCATCTATTGATATGATCATGTGGGTTTTATTTTCTTGTTGTTGGCTTTTTGTATTATGTTGATAGATTTATGGATGTTAAGCCATCCTTGTATTCCTGGGATGAAATCTACATGAAAATAGTGAATGATCTTCTTGATAAGACATTGAATTTTATTTGCCAGAATTTTGTTGAGGATCTTTGCATCTGTGTTCATCAGGGATATTGGTCTATAATTTTCTTTTTTGGCAGCATCTTTGACTTGTTTTGGTATCAAGGTGATGTTGGCTTCATAAAAGCTATTTTATGAAGCTATTTTCTTCAATTTCATGAAAGAACCTGGCCAAGATTGGTAGTAGTTTCTCTTGAAAGGTTTGAAAGAATTTACTATGAATCTATCTGGGCCTGGACTTTTTTTGTGGGGGGAGACTTTTGATTACCATTTTTATTTTCTCAATAGTAATGGGGCTGTTTATATATGCTACATTATCTTTATTCAACTGTGGAAAATTATATGTGTCAAAGAATTTATCCATTTTTTTTCCAGGTTCTCATGTTTTGTAGCATAGAGTTTCTCAAAGTAGTATCTGATTACCCTTTGAATATAAAGTATCTGTAGTGAACTCCCCCTTTTTATTTCTTTTTTGTTTGTTTTGTTTTTTGTTTTGTTTTTGGGTCATACCGGTGACACTCAGGGGTTACTCCTGGCTATGCACTCAGAAGTCACTCCTGGCTTGGGGGACCATATGGGAAACCGGGGGATCAAACCGCGGTCCGTCCTAGGCAAGCGCAGTTTATCAAGTTTCTCTGTCTTCACTTCTTTGTGAGTTTTGCCATTGGTTTAACAGACTTGTTTATTTTTTCAAAGAATCAACTTTTGCTTTCGTTGATCATTCGAATAGTTTTCTTGATTTCCACTTCAATGATTTCTGCTCTAAGCTTCGTTATTTACTTCTGCCTACCTATTTTTTGTTTTATTTTGTTGATAATTTTCTAATTTTTATAAGCTGAGTCATTAAGTTATTCATGTGGACCCTTTCTTCCTGATGTGTGCTTGCAAAGCTATAAATTTTTCTCTCAGTATCGTTTTTGCTTTTTTCACATAAATGCATATCTGCCATGCTTCAGGTCACACAGCAGAGTCCAGCTCCTCTTCCTGTGACTGGGACAGTTCACCTCTGAAGAAGAGCCCTAAGGAAACAATGGGTAGAGAGGATCCAATCCCAGGCCACAGGACAGCAGAGGTAAGGCCTAACATGTCTGCAGCACTCCAGATCACATAGCAAAAACAAGCTCCACTGTCTGTGGGTGAAACTGCTCACCTCCAAAGAATTTAGGTTCATTCTTAAAAATAGCAAAAAAAAAATTTAACATGGTTCTAAAAGAATTTTGTCATATTAGGCTAATATTTTATTCAGTACCCACAAAATTGTTGCTTAGCCAATAGTTAAACATATATGTACACACAATAATACTAGTAGATCAGGGCCGGAGTGATGGCACAGCAATAGGGCATTTGTCTTGCATGCGGCTGACCCAGGATGGACCACAGTTCAATCCCCCAGTGTCCCATATGGTCCCCCAAGTCAGAAGTGATTTCTGAGCACATAGCCAGGAGTAACCCCTGAGTGTCACCAGGTTTGGTTCCAAAAAAAAATCTATTAGATTATGTAATTATCTATTCCATATACTTAAACTACTCAATGTTATGGAAAGTAACTCTAAATGATACCTAATTTCAATAAGTGTTTGTATTTCCTCTTCCGTTTTCAAGTTACTTTTTTATTAATTAATGATTATTGGATTGTAATTATCCATATATTTATTTCTCTATTCAATTATAGCTCGTTTATAGCATATATAGAAACTACATCTAGATACTTAGGCCATTACTGTCTAATCTTATAACTTATTGCCATTTCCATTATTCTAGTAAGATGCAGAAACATTTATATTCTAAAGATAGTGCAGTTATTAGAATATGAGAATAGGTCTTTATCAACTCCAGATGGGTTTTTTTTTTTGGTTTTTTTTTTTTTTTTTGGTTTTTGGGCCACACCCAGTGACGCTCAGGGGTTTCTCCTGGCTATTCGCTCAGAAGTTGCTCCTGGCAGGCACAGGGGACCATATGGGGAACCAGGGGATCGAACCACGGTCAGTCCTAGGTTAGCACAAGGCAAGGCAGGCACCTTACCTCCAGCGCCACCGCCCGACCCCCGAACTCCAGATGTATATGAGAGGAACTGACATATGGACTAGACTTTGAAATGGGGAACATTCACCCAGATATCAGAAAGCATTGGGTACTATGAAGAATCATAGTCTCCTTCATGATTCATAAACGGAATTGTATCTGAACTTGGAGATGTACTTACAAGTTAATATGCATATAAAAAAGAGACAAAGGGGTGAGATTGCCACCAATTTGTAAATTACTGTGTCATATGACCTTATCACTTAGTGTGTAATTGTGAGGTTTTCAAAGTTGTTCCTCCGAGGTAATTCTAATAGCATTTTTCTACTGCACTTGAAGAGGAGACAGTTTTTGCAAGTGTTTCCAAAATCATAGATCAAAACAAACATGATTTTTCTAGTGACAGAAAGATAAGAAAGATAATTTACGTGTAACTACTTACAGTTTTATCTCTAGCATCACACATGGTCCCGAGTACTGCCAAAGTAATATCTGAACATATAAAAGAGGAAACCCTAAATACCGCAAGTTACAGTTCAAACCTCCTCCACTTAAAAAATTAAACTTAACCTGAGCACTCTATTCTCAGAGTCAGATTAATCAATGACAAATGCTGCTTTGATTACTGATTGTTTATAGAAAATGAGCCATCCAAAAGAAGAGTGTAACATGATATTTACAAAAAATTCTTACCATTCAACATCCTGAGATGAGATTTCTTGTATTTCTTTTTGGTCTTCCACTAATTAAATTCTATCAATATCTATTGGCACATATGTGAAAAAATAAACTTTTACTTTATTAATTTTATTAACTCATTAGCAACTATTATTAAAAGAATTAACTCAATCATTTTAAAGTGAGATTCAGAGGGGTAATTAATAATATGAGCTGCATATTTTACAACATGTAAACATTTTCATGATCATAATTCTATCATCATTTAGGCAAAGCACACTTGTTTGTATTAGAATCAGTGCATTTTATATATTAGGATACTGAAAGTTTGTGTTTGGGGAGGGATCCCTGAGTAAACCTAACCCATATAATTGATCAAAAAAATTAAGTAGCAGGGACAAGAGCGAAAGTACAGCAGTAGGGTATTCACCTTACATGTGGCTTACCCAGGGGGGACCTTGGTTCGATCAGTAATCCCCAAACCAGGAGAAATTTCTCAGTACATAGCTAGGACTAACCCCTGAGCATCACCAGGTGTGGTCTCCTCCCCCCCCAAAAAATTAAGTACCAAATAAATTAGGCATAAGAAATTCTTTAAATATAATAATTCTAGTATATTCAGTATATAGTATATTGATTGTAGCATGGGAAAATTCAGGCAAAATTTCTAAGCTTCCTTCCTTCCTTTCCTAATGTCTGCTAATCTACCAGTCCCAAAATCATTCATCTTTGCCAAACTTCTCCCTAACATCATAGAAGCTGTTCTCTTGCAAATTAGCATTTTTTCCATTGCACATTTCCTAGATAAAATATACAGAAACATGGTTCTGATCCCCAAATCTACCGTAATTAATTTCATGATCTTTGAAAGCTGCTTAATATTTTAAAATCTTTCCTATTATTTTAATAAATAGATAATATCTGTCATAGATTTTCTATGAGTTTTCCAAAATTTTACTGCATATAATGTCAATCATTCAGTAATTTAAGAAAATGATAGTTTTAATATAAGTAATATCTTTCTATTTTATTAAGATAGAATCATAAAATTAAGAGACTTTATAATATGAAAAATATTTCTAATATTTATTCTAGTGGTTTAGAATATAAATTTGATTGATTTTAGAAATTATCTATAAGGTGTTTGCAATTGAAGAATTGCTTTCTTCAGACAATTAATTGTATAGCATTTATTAACCATGTCACTAAAGTTTACAAGTTTCTGTGGATAGAAAATTTTGAAAGTGCTCTTAAAAAAATTCGGTGCCCCATATGGCCCCCCGTGCCTGCCAGGAGCAATTTCTGAGCATGGAGCCAGGAGTAACCCCTGAGCACTGCCGGGTGTGACCCAAAAAAAAAAATTTATTTTTGGTTTTTCGGGCCACACCCATTAGATGCTCAGGGGTTACTCCTGGCTAAGCGCTCAGAAATTGCCCCTGACTTGGGGGGACAATATGGGACACTGGAGGATTGAACCGCGGCCCTTCCTTGGCTAGTGCTTGCAAGGCAGACACCTTACCTCTAGTGCCACCTCGCTGGCACCCCAAAAATTTGTAAAGATATTTTTATGGTTTATTTCTAGTTCTTTGATAGATAATATACATTAAAATTAAGAGTTTTAGTGGTGGAATGAACATAGAAGTGCAGATGCCATTTTTGTATTATGTTTCTCTGTCCATTATAGATAGATAGATAGATAGATAGATAGATAGATAGATAGATAGATAGATAGATAGATAGATAGATAGATAGATAGATAGATCCATATATATAGGAGTGATATTGCTGGATCAAATGTAAGTTCAATGTCTAGCTTTTTGAAGAATATTTATATTGTTTTCCAAAAAGGCTGAACCAGCCTTATTCCCACCAGCAATGAGTGAAACTCCCTTTCTTCCAGTAATTACACCATCATTGGTTGTTCTTGTTCTTTATGATGTTTGCAGTATCTTTGGTGTGACATGATATTGCATTATTGTTTTAAATTTCATCTCCCTGATAATTACTGCTGTGGAGGCTTTTTGCATGAGTCTTTGGCCATCTGTATTCTCTAAGGAAATGTCTGCATTACTTTTCCCCATTTTTGAGTGGGATTAGAATTTTTTTCTTTCTAAATTCTACCAACCTCTTCTATATCTTAGATATTAACACTTTATCTGATGGGTTTGGGTACATAGTTTCTCCCATTCCATAGGTAGTCTTTGTATCCTCATTATTATTTACTTTGAGGTGCAGAATCTTCCTAGTTTAATGTAATTTAATGTACTATTTACAATAGCCAGAATCTGAAAACAATCAACGTACCCCAAAAAAGATAATAGCTTAAAAAGTAAAACTGGTACATCTCCACAATAAAATATTATGCAGCTGTTGGGAAAAATGAAGCCATAAAATTTGTTTAAACATAGAAGGATATGGAAATTATTATGCTGAGTGAAATGAGTCAGAGGGAGAAATATAGACATAGAATAATCTCGCTCATTTGTGGTATATAAAAAAAAAAGTATGGTAATGATACCCAGAGACCATAGATATGTAGATCAGGAAGACCAATTCATGGTAGAAAGCTTGCCATTAAAGAGTGGTGAATGCAGTTAGCATAGTGAACAGTGGGTCCACTGTGACAATGATAATTGGAACTGATCAATCTGGACAAGGACTGGGTTCTGAAAAGAGACAAAATGATATTCATGATACTCCTTCATTAACAATAGCTTAAATCACAGTGTCAAAAAAGAAAAGAAAGAAAAAGGCAGACAGAGGAGGAGGGTGTGAGAGGGTGTGAGGGAAACTGGAGACACTGGTGCACTGGTGGAAGGGTGAAACTCAGTCATGAATAATTTTGTAAACAAAATGCTTAAATAAAGTAATTCTATAAAAAAGTAAAACACCAACTTACTTAAAAAATGTGTTTTCAACCAATAAGATTACTTGAGCAATTTCCTTCTGGTATATTCCTTTTACATTGTAAGGTTACTTCCCCAAGTACACAATTGATCACCTACAAACATGAATATCTAGGTTAATATTTCTTAAATTATTTGATCAATTCTTGGTTTAAAAAAATCAACATTTCTAAATCAACACTGAGCATTACACTAGTTTTTTCATTGCAAAATGTTGATTTATCTAGAAAGTATTTGTATCTGGTTCTTTCTTCATCTCTGTGCACAATACTTCAATCTCTGCCAGAAATAATGTGCCAATTCTCATATTTCCTTGGCAATAAACTGTTAATTATATCTAGATAATCATGATCAATGCCTGTGCATGCTTACACAAATAACTAAAAATAAAGAATTTATATAACTGACATGCTTGGATTGTAAATTGCATGATTTTTCCCTTAAATAAATTTCCAAAATAAACAGTTACCAGAAGTAACCTCAGTGCCAATTAAAGAGTGTCCTGTTCTCTAGATGAATACAAAAAAATGTGATTACTTACTATCAACACAAATGGAAGAGTAGGTAGATTCACAATTATGGACAATCAATACACTGAATTTGTTTCTTTGTGATCTTGGAGATTTAAAGTTAGAGATAATCATGTAACAAGAATTGCTGCCCCATAAACTCATAGAGTAAATGAGAAAAACACTATGTATGGAGCCAGAGGAATGAAACTGAAGCAGAGATAAAAGGAAGAGATTACTAGTAGTAAAGTAATTTTATTTTCCTAAAAATTATATCACAATTTATAAACATATTGATGTAAAATAATCAAACTTTCCCTGGCTGGTCTTGAGACCACTATGGTCCCCAAAACACCGCCAGGTATGACTGACCATGAGCACAGAGTCAGGAAGCCTAGAGCAAACAATTGGGTGTGACCAAAATAGAATAAAAATAAATAATAAATATATCTTAATAACTTTAATAATCATCAATTAAATAATAATTTCCTCTTTGTATATTAGCAATAACCTAGAAGTATTGTCTTGCTTTTAAAAAACAAAAGTCCTTAATTTTCCCTAAATCTCCCAAATAAAATATATTTATTAAATATATATATTCAATGAATATTAAATACCTATTTAAATAAATAATATATTTTAACACTATTCTGGAGGGGTAAATGTTATGAAAATTAAAATTTTAGTAACTTTTGTATATTGCCCAAGCTCAACTTGTTTTACTTTCTAATGCCCTTTTGGTGACAAAAGATTCTATTTCCATTTTGATAGTACTACGTTAGGAAAATACTTTGACCATACTATTTTGCTATATTAACAAACGTGGAATGATCTCTCATATAGCCTTGCTTTGCATGTATTGTTAGATCTCCTAAGAAGATTATCAAAATCCCAGTATACTGTCTTCTGTGGACAAATTCAGCTCTTTTTAGCCAGGTTTTTTCCTTTATCAGATAAGTCAAGTAAACTTTTATATGTTAAATAATGATGCTTTGCAGTGAAATCGTTTACAGTAATAATAGCAAGAAAGGTGGTTTTAAAGTTAACATGTAGGATTATCTCTTTATTTTCTTTTATTTAGATGCTGTAATACTAATTCTAGTAACCTGTAAAGTCACTGATTTTTTAAGTCAAAGTTTAATAATTGAATCACAATAGAATATGTAGATGTGAATCATCACATTGATATTTTGTGATAATCATATGCTGACTTTTCTACTTCCATTTTCTTCCTCAGGTTAGCCACATTTCTTTACTTCTACCATCATTGTAAAATGTGAAATATGATAGAGTAATGTACTTAAATTAAATGCATAATAATTCTGAAGTGTTCCATAATAATTTTCTAGATTTAGAAATGAAGCATTGGTAGTACTTTGCATTCTTTACAATTTATTCAAATATTCTAGTGCTTCTGTATTAATTTTGGTGCCAGGAATTGAACCTGAGCATAGATTCGGTAGCAACCCCTGAGTCCTGCCGGGTGTGACCCAAAACCAAAATAATAAAAAAAATAATAATGATAATAATAATTTTCTTAAGAATAAGACATAAAGCAGCAAGTAGCAAATAGGGTTATGTTATTCTATTATTTACATAATTTACAGCAATATATCACTGTAATTTTATATACTGAAATATAAATATAGCAACACTTGTTTCCAAGGTCACAGAAAAAGTAAGTGGCAGAAATCAAGATTTCTGTGATTTTAAGGCAAGGTTCATAACTTGCTAAACATTTATTCCATGATCCTCTCCTGTATATAACACAAGCAGAAAGTCTTCATTCTGACTTCAAAAAGACTTGCATGTGCTAGACAGCAATTATATTTAGATTGCTGTTTTTTCATGAGTCCACAAATATATGCCTGAAAGATTCATTTACATATTTTATGAAGGAAACCATGTATAAGATTGAACACTAACTATACCATATTTTTTTGATAATAGTTATCTTCCACTTGACCCATACCTAACTGTTACTCTATTTCTAGTATGCCATGGCTTTGATCTAAAATTTTGAATCCTACTGTTTGGGGGACAAGCATTGTGGAGGTACTTGACCTGGTTTTTGGAATTTTAAAAATCTATAACAGAACAAACTTCATTTGTTCCATCTAGGAGATAATTTTAAAATTGAATGATGTGAGGCTGAGAAATAGGTCAGTCTGCTTTTCCCATTTCATATTAAAGGCTTCACAATTAGGGCATGCCTCCCCTAACTCCATGAAATTTCTATCAAGGAGTATTAGAAATTGAAATTATTTTGTGAAACATCTAGTCATATCTATTCATAATAGTTATTTAAAACCCAAAACAAGAATAAATAGATCTTCTTATTGAAAATATAAATTTATTTTTCACTTCTTCAAAAATTATATTTGAGAAATTAATTTTCTTTTTTGGTTTTTGGCTCACACCCGGCATCGTTCAGGGGTTACGCCTGGCTCTATGCTCAGAGATTGCTGTTGGCAGGCTCAGGTGACCATTTTATATGCTTAGATTTGAACCACCATCCTTCTGCATGCAAGGCAAATGCCCTACCTCCGTACTATCTCTTCGGCCCTGAGAAATTAAATATTAATTATATTTAAAGATAATGTTTTTAGAGCAGAGGAGTGCCTTAGGTATGCTTACTCCTCAAAGAAGGCTTCAATCAAATTGCTCATGCAAATAAGGCACTTTTACTTCTCTTTTTTAGCATCAGACATTGCCAATTGTCATAGATATATCTGCATTCCTTTTCCTTGTTTTTGCAATCTTTGTGCTCATTGTTGAATATAAAAGTAGGTTAAGCTTGGAGTACTTTTTATTTTGGTTTGTAAATATATTTCTGGGTCTTTGATTTCATGTTGTCTTGTTTTCTCCTGATAGATCACAATCTAATTGGTAAAGGAAACAATCAGGAGCACTCATTCCTCCTAAAATTCAACTTCCTATAAATCTATTATATAAATTTTCCTATTGAAATATATGTGATTTTCAAATCTATTCTCATTTTCAAAGACAGAGAAAAATAGTCTAATTAGAGAAAATAATGGGAAAAGGGATGAACTAAGAATTAGAAATATGACATTATTCTAATCTTATGTGCTCCCGATCAAGTCATTTAATCATTTTTTAGTTTGGCATGTTTATCTATAACCTAGAGCTAATAATACCTGTCCTACTTCCTCACATGGTTGATTTGAAATTAAACGTGATAATGAGTGTGAGACTGCTTTGTTAGCTGTTAGTCACTATTAATTAAGTTATTCATTTATTCATGAAATCATTTATCCTCTCCTGTATTAGTATCTCTACTAAGCTTTGGGTCCCTAGTAGTGACCAACAAAGTGTCAGAGTGGGATATACAAGTATTAGTGTTCAATAGGGAAGATCCTATTATCAACTAAAAACACACAAATAAATACATGATAAAATTGGGGTAATTTCAAGGAAAATGCCCAGGATTCTGACTAGAAGAGTAAGACTGGAAGCTTGGGCCCGGAGAGATAGTACAGCGGCGTTTGCCTTGCAAACAGCCGATCCAGGACCAAAGATGGTTGGTTCAAATCCCGGTGTCCCATATGGTCCCCCCATGCCTGCCAGGAGCTATCTCTGAGAGAATAGCCCCTGAGCACAGCCGGATGTGGTCCAAAAACCAAAAAAAAAAAAAAAAAAAAAAAAAAAAAAAAAAAAAAAAAAAAAAGAAAAGAAAAGAATGGAAGCTTAATTTGAATAGAAGAAAAATCTCTAAGTTAACTGCTAAATAAGGATAATTGAGCTGTTCCATTCAGATTGATCCTTGGCATCCAATATGGTCTCCTATACTTGAGGAGAGAAATTCTTAAGTGTAGACCCAGGAGTAACCACTGAGTATCCTAAGTGTGACCCAAAGCAAATGAAAAAATATTAATAATGTAAAGAAAAACTAAACAACATTTATCAGATAAACTATTTTAAAAGTACTCTAAGCATAAGTTATATACATATATAAAATTATAGAGAAAAAATATTTTGACTTTTCAAGAAATAATAGGAAAGCCAGAGGAAATTATATAAGACAATATTGAAAAGATGGGCACAGGAGATCAATTGCTCAGAAAATGGTATTTATTGTGAAATAAATGTACTTTGTTTTTATTTCAAATTCAATTATAAAGCATAGTGAGTAATACACTGATATAATAACAATGTTTATAATGAAATACTTTAATGGCTGTGTGGAGTGTAGCTTTTATGATTTAAAAAGGAGAGTAGTGATCAATTCACAATTGACTTGATGAGAAAGAAGAAAAGTGTCAACAAGAATGATGTTTTTTATGTTGATTATGAATAATTGGATGTAACTACTATGTTCAATTGGAATATTAAACACATAGTCCCATATCTGAAGGAGAGTCAAACTTCTTAAGATTAAAAATGTATGTTATAATAATGTTCAGAACTAAATGGATGTAACTGGTGCCAAAAATTATGAAATATTTCATTACCCAATAATGTCCCTCGAGGTGGAGCCATGTGATAGCACAGCAGTACTGTTGTCTGAATATAAATTAAAGAGTACTAGAATTGGTAGGAGGAAGGACCTGTGTTCAATCCTGGTGTCTCATATAATAGTCCCCCCAAGCCAGGAAGGATATCTGAGCGCATATTCAGGAGTAACCCCTGAGCGCCACCAGATATAGCCCCAAAATCAAAACAAACAAAAAGTTCCCTGAGGTATCTACTGCAGTATAATTTGTTTAGAATAATGAAACTCACAGCATTCTTATTAAAAGTATCATACTTTGTGGCAAGAGCGATAGCACAGTGGTAGAGCGTTTTCCTTGCAAACAGTCAACTGGGATTAATCCGGGTTCAATTCTTGGCATCCCATATGGTCCCCTAGCCTACCAGGAGTGCAGAATCCGGAATAACCCCTGAGCACTGATGAATGTGGTCCAAAATACAAACAAAAAGTAGCATATTTTACATTCATCGAATCTCCATATATTTAGATAACTCAGTTGTCATTAAATATTGGCCTAATCTGAATAACTGGGAACAAAATCTAATTTCAACTAATATGTAGCTTTATAGTCTTTATTATCCACATAATTTGACTACTTTTGCATGTCTCACAGAAATGTAAACCACTTTACTGCAAGTTGTCACTGCAGACTCTAATGACAATGCTATATTATAAATAAACGCCTTCCTAACATTGTAAAAATTCTACATGAAAAGATATCTAAGTGTACATATGTATTTCAGGCCTTTCATTCTACTTGGAAAAAAGTAAAAACTACTTACTGGTACTTTCAGAAGAAAAAATTTGAATCACAATCTTAGAGAGAAGGAATCAAGATTAACTTTAGAATGGTTTTAACATTCTAAGTCCAACAAAGATTACTGTTGACCATTCATCTCAAGCTAGAGAACAAATCAAGGATGAAAACACAGCAATAATGTATATGTACACAGAGTTGAGAAACTAGAAATATATGGAACCAACTTCTAGTAATATTATGTGATGTGCTGAATGCTTTATACAGTGGGTTGGGCCTGTCTGCCCAACAGACAGAGAAAGAAAATAGATATAAAGTAAAATGTAATTACAAGGAACCTCTGGCTAAAATGACAATTGTTTCATTTTATTATTGATGACTAGCTTTAAATTTTGAAGACCAGAGTCAGATTCTACATGATTAATACATACAATCATCTTATTAAGATTTACAACAACCGTGTAAAGCAAATTGTATTTATATTTTAATGTAGAATTAAATACAAGAGGTTACTCAGCCCAAAGATGCTGTGATGCTTTTAAATATTTGAATTAAATATTTTAAAATATTTAAATATAAAAAGATGTTTTTAAGAAATAAAAAAATCTTTACTTTGAAATTTAAATACCATATTCTGCTGTCTCAAAAGCCCAATGCTGTCCACCACTAGAGTACATGGCAAATAGTAGAAAATACTTATAAATTAAAAATGTGCCAATTTTATAACACTTAGAGAATAAAAATTGTCTCCTCTATGTGTGCCAGTTAGAGTATTCTCGATTTAGTACTTTTTTTACTGAGTTAATTAAAAAGATCCATATCCTATTATAATAAACCTCTTGGCAAAGGCATCTAACAGTCACTATCTTATTTTAATAACCACAATCTTTTCTTACAGTTTATCTGTAGCTGAGCCAATGCCACAAATTTTGCTTCCTTTTCTAAGTGCTGAGTGAGCAGCTTTACCTCATGCCTCCCTAAATCAGGAACAAGAGATTGAAAGCATAGTAGATATGCAGAGAAGAATTTGAGGTTGAGAAGATTGAACAGAAAACAAATTTTGAATTTGTAGCCAGTGAACACAGTTTATACTATTTACTCAATGCGGAATCCTATTAAGCTTTTTGAACTTCAGAAAATAAAGTTATCTGCTAGCCTAGCACATCTCATAGACAGAAGCTATATTCATAAGCACATTGAAATATCTTTTAAAAGCTGTTTTTTTCATACTTTTTTCTCCTGAGTTACTTAGCATCTGTACAGTTATTTCCCCCGTTCCTCCTAATTTTGTGTTCAATGTGAATGCCTAGTATAAAGGAGAATATATTTAGACAATTGTGAATGTAATTATCTCTTTTGTCTCTATGATTACCCTTATGAGTATCTGATCTTTACCTATTCAGTAAAAAGCATCGTTTGCCTAAGGGAGATTAGAATTTTTAAAGAAAAAATAAAAAGGCAAGAAGGAGAAGCTTTGGCAATTTTTTGGTTGTTAAAATTTTGCAGGAAGAAAATTTGTTTAAAATTGAATTTTATGGTTGTTGTTCTGAGAAAAGATTTCCTAAATGCTCTTAGCAACAAAGACTGAACTTGGAAGACTCATTTTATCCAGAACTCTTATAAAGAATTGAATATACTTTTGTAAAGGAAGTTTAAAAAGTATTCATTGGAAAGAAGATAACATACACTACCTTAAATATAAGATAACTAAAAACATGTCTCCTCTTGACATGAAGAGATTATGAGCATGAGAATGAGAGCAGAGACAGGAAAACAAATGGTTAGTATCTACATTCAAGTATCTCTATGTGAAATTTCAGTTCCTTGAAAAGGAAATGTCTTAAATTATTTGGGAGATTTTAACTTATAAATTGTCACTATCCTAACAGTATCCCTGAGAATGTGAAAAGAGACCCTTTCAAATTGCAATAAGCGAATTTAAACACAGCCGCTTGGTTTCTCACTGTGTAGCTAAAATTCAGAAGTATCAGCATAAGGAGATATATCAGCTTAAGTAACTCAGAATATTTACAGCAATAGCTATATAAAAGGAATGGCCAATTTGACCCAGGCTTAGATAGAAATAACAATAAAACTTTAGAGTTTTTCATGGTTGAGGTGAGATGAAAATATGTCCAAAGTGTATGTGACAAGATCACAAGTGATTTAACCTTCGTAACTGCAAAATTGACAATGCCTATGTAATGAACGCCAACAAAGTTAAAATGCTGGCCTAGGAGATAAAGATGAGCAGGCATTCTCTAACACAGATCTAGAAAACACAAGCTACCACCTCTCTAGGCACAATTTAGTCACCATTCTTGAATATAATAAAATATGATCCACTCAGTTATTTTGAAATGGATTGAAGAAGAGTGTTTTTCTTATAATTTTTTCTATATTTATGACTTTAAAAACATGGATAACTTAAATAATTTTAATAGATAGCCACTTAGAATTAAAATTTATTATGAGACAACAATCTATATGTTTGGGGCATATTATCTTTCTAGTCTATACAACCAAATATAATTACCATTCAAATGTCTTGACAATCAGAGAAAAAAATTACTTCACATAAGAACTGCAAAAAAAAAAAAAAAAAAACCCTCGGGGCCCAGGAGATAGCATGGAGGTAAGGCGTTTACCTTTCGTGCAAAAGGTCGTCGGTTCGAATCCCGGTGCCCCATATGGTCCCCGGTGCCTGCCAGGAGCAATTTCTGAGCATGGAGCCAGGAGTAATCCCTGAGCACTGCCGGGTGTGACCCAAAAACCAAAAAAATAAAAACAACCCACTCCCCCAAAACCAACTTAAGAATCAATTACTATTATTTTAACATGACTCATTATATTATCTTATCCTAAAAATTCAGGCAAGATATGAGATATATTATTTAAAGCTAATATTTACTGAGCAGTTGTTAACTAACAAAACTATGTGTGGTACTTTCATGCATTTTCTCATTAAGTATATTAATTTAATATTTGGGGGGGGATTTGAGGGAGGAGGCTCACCCTGTGATTCTCAGGGCTTACTCCTGGCTATGCGCTCAGAATTCGCTCCTGACTTGGGGAACCATATGGGACGCCAGGGGCAGACGCCTCACCGCTCTATACCACAGCTCCAGTCCCTCATTTAACATTTTTTTAGGTTTAAATATATATCTAGGGGGCCGGGCGGTGGCACTGGAGCTAAGGTGCCTGCGCTAACCTAGGACGGACAGCAGTTCGATCCCCGGCTCCCCATATGGTCCCCTGAGCGACTTCTGAGCGAATAGCCAGGAGTAACCCCTGAGCGTCACCGGGTGTGGCCCAAAAACCAAAAAAAAAAAAAAAAGAAATATATATCTACATATATATTAGAAATTGCTGGGGTTTTGGTACAGAGAAGATAGCAATTAGACTGAATATTTCTTTCCTCTTGCTGCATTAACTTATCAAGAAGTTTAGAAACGGGGCCCGGGAGATAGCATGGAGGTAAGGCGTTTGCCTTTCATGCAAAAGGTCATCGGTTCGAATCCCGGTGCCCCATATGGTCCCCCGTGCCTGCCAGGAGCTATTTCTGAGCATGGAGCCAGGAGTAACCCCTGAGCGCTGCCGGGTGTGACCCAAAAAAAACAAAACAAAACAAAACAAAAAAAAAGAAGTTTAGAAACAAAAAGAAAAAAAAAGAAGTAATAAAATATTTTCAAGTAAATAATATATAAATATATGATAGACACTGGTAAACCACAGATATGGATCTTCTTAGGACTACTAGAAGATATTTTGAGGAAGATCTTTAAAATATCATATAGAGATTATTTGCATTGGATGTGGCCAACTCCTCTGTTAGCAAGAAAACATTGCACTGAGCATGGCCAAAGGTCACTCTTAAGCATAGAGTCAAGGAAAACTGGACACTATTGGATATAACCCCCAAATTCCTACCACACACAAACATACTAAAATAAAATATCTTTGAACTAAAACCCAAATTGATAGAACTACATAAAGAGATGAAATGAAAGCCAATTAGGAGATGGGGTGAAACATGCCATACAAATAACAAAATAACCAAGGCAAAAAGGGCCTTTAGGTATTCAGAGAATTGAATACTATTTTATTATTAATGCTATTGTGTTATTAATTTAAAGCTAGTCTCATGTTCTCTCCCTATCTCTCTGTCTCTGTCTGTCTATCTCACTGTGTGTGTCTCTGTCTCTGTTTCTGTCTCTCTGTTTATGTCTGTCTCTCTCTCGCTGTCTCTCTCTTGCTCACGCATTCTCCCACTCCAGTAAAGCTCTTGTTCTTTCTTGGGCATATATCTTTCTTATTCTCTTCTCACACTTCTTTAGGAAAAATTTTACTTCAATAAAAAAATATGTAAAAAGTTGCCGTGCAATATAAACTTGACAAAATATGCAGCAAACAAGTATGAAGAAGGATCCTGAGAATTTTAGTAAGAAATGTGTCTTTAGGAGCAGGAGTCATAGTACAATAAAAAGAGAACTTGCCTTACATGTAACCAATCCAAGATTGGTACAGCCAATCCCCAGCATCACATACTGAGTAATATCTTTCTTTTCTTCTGAAGGGAGAGGATAATTTGAGCCACACTTGGTGATGCTCAGAACTACACCTGCTTCTGCAAACAAGAATCACTCCTGGTTACACCAGGGACCATATGAAATGCCAGGCTTTGAACCCAGAGCAGATATATTCAAGGCAAATGCCCTGCCCACTGCACTTTAGCTTCATTACCCAAGGAGTAAATCTTAAGTGCAAAGTCAGGGATAGCCTGGTGTAGCTCAAAAACAAACAAATAAAAAAAATGTACCTTTAGTATTAAGTCAATGAGAAGTTCCTATAGAAAAATGAATCTAATCCAATTGAAGTATCAGGAATATCACAGTTAAACTACTTGAACACTAGACAAGAAATTGAGAAGGATGGGAAAAACAAACTAGACACTGGTAGCCAGGAAAGAGATTAATTGATTTGGTATAAGAAAATAGCTTAGGAGCTAGAAAGAAAAAGATCAAGATTATTTTGTTAACAGAATAAGGAATTTAATTTTCGTTTTCCCCTACTCCTTTTGGTACTGGTGCAATGACTATAGGCACCTTTGCCACTGTCTCATTCCTATGTGTCCCAGAATCAGGCCTATTAATATTTTTGTGATGGAATATGAGAAGAAAACTATGAAAGATAAATTCTTTGGGAGAAAATTAAGATATGGGTAAAATATTTATATGATATCTAAGTGGATATGAATAAAATTAATTTTAGGTACATGTACAATAAAATACACATGTACGTTTTATAAAATATAAAATAAAAATAAAAATTATGAAACATAAAATTAAAGTTGTACATGTACAATAAAAGTAATTTTAGATACATGTATATGTATAAGTACAAGAGCATTGTAAATTGCTGGCATCATGATTAGCCAAGACAATCGATTAACTCTCCAAGGTGAACAACAAAATCAAGTCAATAAAAATGTTGCCACAAATACACAATCCCTTGACAAGAGTAGGTAATTATATTATTTATATATCTTAAGATATACAAATTAAAACTAATCAAGTGTTATATAATTTTCCCAAGGATCAGGCAACTAGTTTGAAACCCAACATAGTTTGGAGACCAAGATTTCTGGTTTCAAGCAACTCTAACCGAAATTTCATTGAACAAGTTTTCAACAAATAAAATTAGACATATTCCATCTATATATTATTTGATTGAAACTTTTTCTATCTAATTTGATTACCATTTACCTAAAATAACTGGAACATAAGAATTTACATATTTAATACAGTTCATAAGTACAAATATGTACATATCTGACTATAAACCATAAGTTTCTTACATAATCTATCTGTATATAAACTACTTATTAATGTGGTTGTTAGTTTCTCATATATTTGATATCTTTAACCTTCCATAAATCACTTTACATAACTACCTGTAGTAATCAAGGAACTTATATAATTCCACTATCATTACTTTTTCTATATTATGACTCAATGATAATTGACTTGTCTTTTACAGAAAACTTATTTGCTCACCATTAAAAATTAAATTAAAAAAGTTTATGTTTAATGCATACATTAGTATAGATAATTTAATTTTTTAAACAAAATTTTCAGAAAATATAAAAATATCTTCTTGAAAAAAATACCTGCTTAATTAGGTTTTTTTCAATTCATGATATTTAATAAGGTTCAGAAAAGTTGCAAAATATTAATCATGGGTTTAAGTATTTTTTCTATCTTATTACAAAAGCCAACTTAGTACAATTGTAGTTGTGCCAACAAATCTTTTTAAATTAATTAATTGAAGAAAGTTTTATACAAATAACTTTTACTTTTTTGAAGAGACTTTCCTTAATTGCATTCTTCACAATTTCAAAATAAAAACAGACTATCTCATAAGATTATATAATATATTAATCTTCTTGAAATTTGGAAAACTGAATTAAAATTTATAAGACCTGAAATATACAATTTTGCCAAAAATAGTTATAAAATGTTTCCTGAATTATCAAAATTTTATAAATTTAAGATACTCATGTTCACATGTTTACTATTATAAAAACTTCAGAAACTAAAAGTATTATTTGAATCCAGTTACTTTTATATGATTTAGTGGTGACACTACTATAGTAAAATATGAATAATTTGGTTTCCCCCAAAACTGGAATTTATTGCTAATTTTGAATAAATCATATAGCTATATCCAATAGCCTAGTTTAGAAATTCGAGATATTTCCAAATGTGATACAGTAGACTTAATCTTAAGTTCATAAAATAAATATGTACAAGAACAAATAAATATATCATACTTTAGCACAATATGTTATTCACAAACACAAGCATTTCTTACAAATTTATGGAATAATTTACATAGAAAATATAAACATCCTAACACTTTCACCCCATTTCAACTACCTTAAACTCACATTATTTAGCTAATATCACTATAATGTAAACCTAAAATTATGAGATATATGACTCATGGTTTTAATAATATTTTAAAAGATTCCAATATATTCAGGTAAATAATAAAGATTTCTAAAATGACATACAAGCAAGATTAACTCTCTTTTGAAATGATGAATGTTTGAAAATACTGATCTTAGTACTTATAAATTTTACTACCTTCACAGTAAGAAAGATATTTATATCTAAGGAAATTTATTTGTAAATTAAAGTAACCAAAATGAGAAAATTAAGATCCTCTGATTCACAGTAATAAAACTATCTTAATGCAACATATTTAATTTTTATAGCAGGAATTATAGTTTCTTGAGGAAATTATAAACTTTAACAAGAATGATAAATTTTTAAAAAGAAATATAGTTATATCCCCTTTTTTAAATTTGTGTATATGTCACTTGGGTTCTTAATTAGAAGTTCTTTATATAATTTTAGAATCAGTGTTTATAGCCTTTAAAGTTTATAACTTCACAATACATTAATGTCTTTAGAGAAAATATAAAAAGATAAAAATAAAACTAAATGAATAAAGCTGTATACAATATTCAAGATTGCATAGAAGATTGTATATAATTCAAAATAAGCGTTAAGAAATGCATTCTGATACTGTTTATTTGATATAAGAAGCATTTATTTAATAAAATAGTATATATTTGCTCTAAAATCTAAATATATTTTTCTTTACTGTGTTTCTAAAGATTTGTCAATAGACAAGTAAATTACATAATGTGATACTAAAGCAATGAAAAATGATGTATGCCAATTGCCACAAGGCATTTTATTATTTTAGAGATACAAGTGATTCTTGATGTCTTTCATAGTTTAGTTAGACCTATCATGCTATTGTGAAATGAAAAATTATAATCCAGGTATTTAACACTTCTAGTTTTGAGCTATCTGTTTACAGTACAACCCACAAGAGGAACAATTGTCTGGTTCCAATTTCTGCTTCACATTATATAAACAAATATATACCGCAGATCAAAACAATATAACTTCATACGTCATAATATACGCACATAGTAGAATTGTTCAGGGTATATTTACCTGTTCATAGAGAATTTTTATAGCCAGCCATGAGCCTGATACAGTAAAACATATTAGTGGAAAGGTTAGGATTACTGTATTATTGAGACATAAATATTGAAATCCATAGGTCAAGCATAGCCTGCATACTGAGATTTAGCATTCATTTACTCAGAGGTCATTGTTTGTGGAGCAAAAGCATTTAGTGTTGATATTTTATAGTTGTAGTGGTTTTTGGTGTAGAGGTTTGAACAAATTTGAATCTAATGTGAGTTTGAATCAAATGTAAATCAAATAAGGGAAAATTTAAGTCTTTGCCAGGTTAGGAAACAAGAGACAAAATGTCTCAAGTTCGAATATCAACTCTGAGAGTCTAGATTGTTCATCACAATATCTATATATACCAATGCCAAAAGTTTCTGGTGTAATCTTAAAAAACTATGTCTTTCCAAAGAAGACATTTTATTCAATGGGGTGTATATGTTTACTTTGCTACATTATAAAAAGAAAGATGTACCTTATAGTAGAACCATATAGGAAAGAGCTTTGAAGACATTTTGAAATTCAAATTTTACAAGTCAAAGATGGCATAGATTCTGTGCTTCAAACATCACCAAATTGAATGTTAAAACTAAGAGCAGACCAAAAAGAGTGATGAGTACATTTAGAGAAATAATTACAATAACGACTATCATAAAAATGTGAATGAATGAGGGAAGTAGAAAACCTGTCTCAAGTGCAGGTGGTGGTGGGGTGGGGAGAAGGGAGATTTCGGACTTTGGTGATGGGAATGTTACACTGGTGAAGGGGGGTGTTCTTTACATGACTGAAACCCAATTAAAATTGTATTTGTAATCAAGGAGTTTAAATAAAGATATTAATAAAAAATCTAAGAGCAGAGAAATAACTCATAGCTCAAGTAGTTGAGCACATCAGTACTGCCCTATATAGATTTGATGGCCCCTGATACCGTTGGGTAGTCTTTATTAAAACACACAGACACACACAAAAACTAAAGTTCAGTCTTGTTATTTAAATGGCATTAAAGAAATGTCTGTACTCCAATTGCTGCCCACAAATTTTAGCCTACTATTTCAAATTTCAACAGCACAAAACGATCCTCAGCTATTCACTTGTATGACCTTGAGCAAATGATGTCACTTCTGCAATCCGAATGATGTTCAGATGAAATGTAACACTGCATTTGAAACACTCAGGAGCACCATGGCACATATTAAGTATTTTAATAAGTATATTAATAGTAAGAGTATAATTAAGAACTCCCTTCTGAAGAATGATTCTTTGAAGCAATCATTTTTGATAGAGACAAGGGCAGACTGAGAGAATTCACATACCACAGCAAGAAGTTCAACCCTGTGTGGGGCAGACAAGGGGAGAGATCAGAGTGAAGAAAACCAGAACAGACAGAGGTGATAAAGACAGATGATGAACTAAGTAAAGGATTAAAAAAAAAAGGGCAAAAATGATAGATAATCTAGGAACATTGATAAAAAAGGCTTTTATTCCCCATTAGATTTGATCATATTAAAAAGTCAGACAAAAAAACTTATAAATGCAGTTTAAAAATTCAAAGTGGCAAAAAAATCAACTCTCCTGAAATGTTTTTTGTTTTCCTAATACTATTTCATTTTTAACAGTATATAAAAGAAGCTGGAGAGATAACTAAGCAGAGTGAACTCATGTTTTGTTTGATCAGGCCCCACATGGATCCCCCCAGGACTTCAAGGAAAGACCAGAGCATATAGAAGGCTGCAGTTACCAAGCACCATTCTTAGTGGCTCTAACAAATGAACAGATACAGCAAGTCACTATTAAGAAAACAGAAATGGTTAATTTCATAATATACTCTTCAGAAAAAAGGCCTATGCACACTGTAACCAAGAATTGATAGTTAAACAATAATGAGAACTTGGCTATGCTTTACTGATTCAATGTCACCATGTACCTAAAATACTACTGTGAATGATTTGTATTCCAATTGGTCAAAATAAAAATTATTAATTAATAAAAAACTAAAAGATTACTTTTAATGTAGTCTAGAAGTAAAATTATCACAGATTATTGAACAAGAAATATCATGCAAATAAGTAGTCAATAAAAATTTTTTCTGAAGTGCTGGGGAAAAAGGAAATGAGCAATAAACAGTAACTGTATAAAAATTTTAAAAATGTTTTTAAAATCATTATATCAAGGTAATACCAGGAGTTTTTCACATTGTTGATGTAGTGGTAGACTGTATGAAACATTTCTTAGGATACTTGGCAAGAAAATACAATATTCTTAGTCATCATCTTCACCTTGAGGTGAAAACAAGGTTGTTGAGCACAGGACTAAGTCACCTTCTCCATCCTTCCTAGCAATTTGGTGCAGAGCAACTATGATCAAGTTCTACCAAAAGAGTATGAGTAATACTGAGGTCAACTCAGGTTCTAACAATATAAATCATTCATGCAATACCTAATTCAACTTCGCCTTCCCAATTATTTGTTGGATGTCATCCTTCAAGATGACCACTGAAGTCATGTGTTGATAAGGGCAGAACCTGCCACCATTATTTTGAGCATCTGAATAATGCATCTTTCTTTTCCACATGGCTTCTGAAATTAAAAAGTGATTTCTCACTTTGACTTTCTGTGAACAAAATCACATCCTACTAATCATTAGAATCTTAGGGCTTAATTGTTATTACAACTAAAATTAACCTCTTAATTCTACTACTAAAAGTATATTATAATTTTATTTAAAGATGTGTCAATAGATTTACTATAATACTAGAAAAATAAAATTTTCTGAACTAAAAGAACTAGAGGCCATTCACTTAGTGAAATATCTTACAGAACATGCTTACTTACATAACAAAATGTATACAAAACTTGGTAAAATTAGCATGCAAAATTGTATGTAATATATGAAAATCTAAACATAGTTTAAAGTATACTAATTATCTGGGATTATTTAAATTCTGAGTACTTCATAATATTATAAATTTATAATCAAACTTTTAAAATTAATTTTAAGAGTTATATTTAGGTAAACAGTCTCGAACATTATATTAGATATTAAATATGAGGAGTAAAAGTAAAGAGAAGAAAATAGAAGGGCAAATTTTTTAAAAAAGATTTATAGTACTATGTGTAATGATTTTGCAAGACTGTCCTTTGCACAAAAGTTGTTTTTGTTGGGGCCGAAGTGGTGGCATGGAGAAGTAAGGCATCTGCCTTGCCTTCGCTAGCCTAGGACGAAACGTCGACTTCCATATGGTTCCCCAAGCCAGGAGCTATTTCTGAGCACATAGCCAGGAGTAACCCCTGAGTGTCACTGGGTGTGACCCCCCCCCAAAAAAAACAAACCAAAAAACAAAGATGTTTTTCTTTAGTAGGGAAGAGGTTTGCTAAGATATTGAATCACTCAGTTAGAACAGCTCGTCAGGATTCAGTATTATACAACTTCAAAATAATCACTTCAAGGTCATCAACTCTATCCTTTATATAAATACCACCAACGTTAACATATAGTATGATATATATTATTATAAAGATAACACCATGTTGAAGAAAGGAAATAGACTTTCTGAAGAATAATTCCCTTTTGCCCAAGTATGATCAATGCTCACAAGAATAACTGCATTTGAAAAAATATTGAAACTGGTATAGCCTTTCAACACACCTCACCATCCAACTCTGGTAAACAGTTCTCTAGTAGAAGTCCAAGTGTTTTCCTTTGGCTTTTCTGTTCTACAATTTTCTTTTTATAATCCATATACATGAGACATCATCTAGTATTTGCCTTTCTCCTTTAATCTATTCCGATTGAGGCCATACCGAGCCACACTCATGGAAACTATGGCCACACATGCTATTGTATATCTTGTATCACAAATTATCCCTTACCCAAGAATTTTTCTTCACCTTGAGTATATTTCATCATACAAGCATACTATGTCTTCTTTATTTATATACTAGTCATTGGGTAATTGATTGTTAAAAATCCTACTAAAATAGCACTGAATGACCATAGATAAGTACTTATCTCTCCCAAATAGTGGTTTTGTGTTCTTTGATTAGATACCTATGAGTGGAATTGCTAGATTACAGGGTGTTTACTTTTAACATTTTGAGTTTTTTTTCCCATATGTTCCAATTTACAGTTTCAATAGTGTATACATTTTTATTCTTCATATACAGGCCATCACTTTTGTTTCTGGCACTTTGTTTCTGGTTTTGTCTATTTGTTTGCTTTTTTGGTTGATGGACTACTAACTGTTCTTTAATATATAAAGCAATATATAATTGTCAATTTTATTTGCATTTCCAATATAATAAATGAAAATGAGCACTTTTCATGCAATTGTTAACTGTATATCTTCTTTGGTGATCATCTTTCCCCCATTTATTATTTATTAATGGGGTCATATATTTCCTTATTGAGTTTTTAAGATCTCTCTCTTTCTCTCTATATATGTAAAATATATATAGCATATAGCATATAGCTTCTGGTCCTATTTATGGTATGTAAATTTTTCTACTATTCAGTAGTCGTTTTTATTTTGTACATGTTTCACTATGCCAACCTTTAATTTGATAAATTTTCTTTTGTTTCCTTGATGTTGTAGTAGATATTTTGAAGACTTCATAAAAACCAAAAGCATTATAATATTTAATGAATTTCCTAATTTTGTGCCTAATATCCAAGTCTTTATTTTGAATGAAAGTTTATATATGTTGTAAACTAGTGATCAAACTTCATTCTTTAGAATGTGGAAAAATCCAGTTTTTCACAGTATATTTTATTAAAGAGACATTTTATGGTTGACTAAATTGTCAGAACTATAATATAAACTAAGATCCATACAACTAATAGATGTAAATATTCATAATTGTAGTCCTGAACTCTCAAATGTATCCATTTATTTGAAGATAATTTTCCCCCTGTTTTGATAAATGTAATTTTGTAAAATAGTCAGAAGATAGATAACCTAATGTTTCCATTCTATGTTTTTCTAAGGATGACTATTTGGACTAACATGTGTTTGTAAATTAATTTCATTAAATTATCTATTTATGTTGTCCCTCTTGATACTATCCTGTAACTTTTTTCCTAGTCTTCTGAGTGGCTGCCCTTACCTTATTATTGAGTTTACTGATTCAATTTTTAGCTTCTTTTATTATGTTGAACCTGTCATTTAGCTTTATTTTTTTAATTCAGCACCCACATCCTTTAGTTCTCTGGTTTATGTGTGGTTAAATTCTCATAGTCCTTGTCTGTTGAAGTTTTCTTCCACTGATCTGCTCATTTCAGTGAATATCATTAGGACAATAGCTTTACAACTGTAATTAGGTTTTATATATTTCCATTGTATTTGGAGTTCTGCTCTAGCCTTTTCTTGATTCCTCAGTCTCAGTAAAATTCTTTCTCTTCATTTTACCTGATTCCACACAAGGATGTTTGTGGGGATCTAGTACCTCTTTAGAGTGGGTCTGTTGGCCAGGGTTTGTGGTAGTGAATGTCTGGTTGTGTCTCTGGTGGGAAGGATGTGTCAGCTGTCAGTTACAGAGGGTTCAAAGATGTGTCACCAACTAAGTTACTACAATCATGCAGACTAATAAAATAAGGTTTCAAAGTGGCATGTCTCACATCAGCTGCAGTGCTGAGTCAATTGGAAAAAGTACAGCACAATGCACACAGCAGTGCTCTTGGGTACTACCTGAGGAATTTGCAAGTCATAAGTGTCATGCAGTCACTAAGATACAGTCACTCTGAGCAGAAAAGCAATGAGGAACTTGTACCAGGACAATCCCATTAAGAAACTTGGGTCTCAGTTTTAGCTACTGAATCTATCACATGGACCCAAGACTGGCAGAGAGTTGTTAAGGGAGAAGAGCAGGCACTGGATCAGCTTACAAATTGGTTAAGTTTGGGGTAGTATGATAAGTACTTGCTTGCTGTAGAGATGTGTAGTAGAGATGTGTAGAGATATGTAGTATTAGTAGTAGTTAAGTAGTGACTAGCAGAGGTTTAATATATTTTTGTTGAGCTAGTACTCTTTTTTGGGAGGGGTTTGGGCCACACCCAGTGATGTTCAGGAGTTACTCCTGGCTATGCTCTCAGAAATTGCTCTTGGCTCGGGGACCTTATGGGACGCCAGAGATAGAATCCAGGTCTGTCCTGGGCAGTTGAGCATAAGGCAAATGCCCTACTGCTGTACTATAGCTCCAGCCCCTGAATTAGTACTCTTGAGAGTTCTATCTCTCTGTCTCTGTCTCTTTCTCTTTTGCTCTCTCTCTCTCTTGCTCTTTCTTGCTTACTCTTTTTCTCTCTTTTTTTTTGCTCTTTTTCTTACTCTCTCACCGCTCTCTCTCTTACTCTCATTCTCTACTACCACCAGTACAAATATAGGATTTGGTGAAGATAATTTTAGGGACTTACACCCATGATTTGTTAGTATAAAGACTGAATTCTAATATGGAAGCTCTTAGGTATTGGAGGTATAATGTTTAGCATAGCTGCCTGTCAATTGGCAGTAACTTGCTGAGATTGCTATCAGTAAGTGATAAAGAGGTCACTAAGATGGGTCAACTTTGACCCCATTTTATATTTTACAGTTCTTTTTTTTCATCCTGTTTCAGTGCTATAGCACAAGGTATGAGAATTGTTACATAAAGCATTATCTTGTATCTTTGCTCCCTAGGTATTTTTCAAATCTTTGAATTATCTTCCCAATACCAGTTTGTTGCCTTATAGTGGAGTTTCTCCTCTTGGTAAAGGCATTTTTCTGCTAATGGTCTCTGTGCTTTATTTTTATCTCTTGCTCTAGTAACTGGTTTAGAGTATGTTTCTATCAAGACTAGATCAAAATGTTTGTGCTTATGGAAAAAGGTAAATACAAGTTCCCCCTATTCAAATATTCTTGTCCTAATATTATATTATTTGTAATAGTTGTTTAAATGATGATTTTTTTTCTCTGACAAACTTTTCACCAGACCCAAAGAAAATTTCATTTAGTGTTTGGGTGATACACAATTCATTAAACTCAAATATAACACATTTTATATACAGTAAAGATAAGAAATAAAATATTTAAAATCACTATGCTATATTTGTAAAAATGCAACATTGTGCTATGTCAAAATCTGACTAGAAAGTGAACCAGATTTTTATGTGACTATATTTTGATGAGCATTAATGAAATATCTAAAGATAAAATATTTTTGAAAGCCCCAGGACACATACTCAATACTTGAAAAATATTGGCATATGAATGATAATGCCAATAGCATCCAATTAAAGAGTTTCCTATGTTGGTTTATCACTGTGTGATATTAAATAGGTTTCCAAATGCACAGTGGTCTCATTGAAATTTACTTCACCTACGCTAACCTAGGACGGACCACGGTTCGATCCCCCGGTTCCCCATATGGTCCCCTGTGCCTGCCAGGAGCGACTTCTGAGCAAATAGCCAGGCATAACCCCTGAGCGTCACCGGGTGTGGCCCAAAAACCAAAAAAAAAAAAAAAAAAAAAAAAAAAAAAAAAGAAATTTACTTCAAAGAAAGAAAACTGCATAGTAAATACTTTGCTGGAAATAAAAGAAATACAATCACTATCATTGTGCACGCCTGCTTGTGATGATCAAACTAGTAAAAAGTGGGGGGCATTGAAATGCATGTCCTAAAAAATACAGGGGGCATTTTTACTCTTTAAATGTCCTCAAAGCAGTGTCAGTCTTAGCTAGGCCTAAGCTTTGTGAAAATTCTGAATTCTCTTTTGAAGAAACAAATGGTGCTGAGGAGAAGCATTTAGGTCCAAGAAAATAATTTATCTGCTTACTCATATCCCCATTCCCATATAATAAATCTAAATAGAACAATGATCAATTTCTAGACCAATAGCCTGAATTTATTCTAAATGGAGTAACTGGATGCCCTTACTTCTTTTTTTCAGTACCTTAACTAACTTGACTTAGCATAGGGCATCCCACCTGCATTAAAATTACCTTTTTGCTTTCTATAAAATCCAAAATATTGCTATCTTCCCTTATTTAAACATCTCTATACCCATCTTTATAATCTCAATTAGTAACAATAAGTTAGTACATATGGAACAGTAAATATGTGAATGAATCCATTCATTCAAACACAATATAGTGTTGCATGCGACAGACACACTATCAAACACTGGGATAAAGTAATGAATGGGATAGTTCATTGGGGGCTATTTTAACTTACTTTATTTAAAGAGCACTTATCACATAGCTGACATAATTGATCATACTACATTTGTTTCCAGAAAAAATAATTAAATAATTAAAGAAAAAAAATAAGAAAAAAGTGGGAAAAATGGTACAGTGGCAAGAAAAATTATGCAAATTACTGTATCTCCAATGAGGTCACTAAGTCATTGTCAGAATGTTTAATAAGTTCTTGTTGCTTGTTGAAAATTCTACTACTTCATTTGTTTCTGAACATTAGGTGGCTTCAAATACATATTGGTATCTAATTTGGTGTTTTCCTGCAGAGATGACAGTATTAAACTGATTTGTGGAGTATGTTTTTGCTTCCCAGATCTTCCAGATGTATAATAAGGTTGGGAAAAGGTACCTGCACTCACCAAAAAGTCCCCTGGTGATATCAGCCCTAATATCAATGTATCTGGTAAGATTGGTGTCTCTGCAATAAACTGTAGAAAATGGTAAAGCAAGGCCATTGATAAAGTGGAAACTGTGATTGATGGGTTCAGCAGGTATTAATCAGTAATGTGGGGAATTGGTCAGTTCTCTGCTCCCCAAATTGCCAGAATTTAGCTGCGTATAGCAAAATAAACTCCAGGAGTAGTAAAGGAATAAGCAAGAAGATATTCTACGATTCAACTATTTTAATGCAAAACTAACAAAGTTATAGTCAACTAAGATGGTTTTATTGATGGGGGACAGAGCAGTGGCATAAGTGGTAGAGCGTTTGCCTTGCACATGCTAACCTAAGATGAACCTCTGTTCTATCCCCCAGTGTCCTATATGGACCCCTAAGCTGGGAGCAATTTCTGAGAACAAAGCCAAGAGTAACCCTTGAGCATCACAGGGTGTGACCCAAAAACCAAAATAAAAGAAAAAGTTTTATTGATTACACCTCAGCAATAATTTTTGCCTTTATATCTTATCTCTGGTTTTAATACATTGGCATTTCTATGATTAAAAATTGCATGCACAACAAAGAAAATAACTAAATTTATTAACTATATATTTAAGTATGATCAATCATGCAAAATTTATGATAACAATATTGAAATAAATTGTTTATTTTTTGTTATTTTAAATAAATTATAATTTAGAGATTCAATACAATTTAAGTTTAATTTATTTAAATTAAGGAATAGTAGCACAGTGGTAAGGCATTTGCCTTGCATATGGCTGATCCAGGACAGACATGGGTTTGCTCTCCAGCATTCCATATGGTCCTCTGAGCCAGGATCGATTTCTGAGTGCAGAGCCAGAAGTAACCACTGAGTGCTGCTGGGTGTGGCTCAAAAAACAAGAAAAAATTATTTAAATTATACATATTTTCAATCATTATTTTCATGACCATTGGCCTCCTCACTCATTATCACACTAAAGATAAGTAAATCTATTGAAAGCACCTTTAAAAAAAAGTTAAGGGCTGGAGCAGTGGTGCAAGCAGTAAGGCATCTGCCTTGCCTGCAATAGCTTAGGATGTACCACAGTTCAATTTCCCGGCATCCCATAAGGTCCCCCAAGCCAGGAGCGATATTGAGTACATAGTCAGGACTAGCCCCTAAGAATCACAGGATTTGGTCCAAATAAATAAATAAATAAATAAATAAATAAATAAATAAAAGTTAGCCCAATGACTTACAGGTTTAAAGTCATAGTAGGGATGCATGCATTCAACATTTTAACATTCAACATTTCAACATAGTGACTCTGTCCTTCTACCCACATCTCAGGGTTTTCCCCATACACAACCCCCTTCACCATTTCCACCTAGTCTACTTCATCTCCTGTTCTAGCTCTGTTCTAGAAACCAGATCTTCAATTCTGTTTTTTTTAGGTCATTTGTTGTTCTCATAATACAGTATTTTATATTCTACATCTGAGAAAAATTAGTCTATATCTGTCTCTCTCCTGGCTAACTTCACTCAATTCCATTCACATAAAATTGCTTATTTTTACATTACTAAAATCAAAAGACTCTAAATCATAAAATGCTATAATAAGAATAATAAATATAATATACAGTCTGCTATTCAATTTTTCACAGTATTGAAAGTAGAGAGAGAGAAAGCAAATATAAAAGTAGAAAATACCAACTCCAGAAGTGACATAATAATTTTACAATATGTCACAATATTGTGTATTTTCTGTTGAAGAGAATATATAGGCTTGTTTGCTCATTTCCTCACAAAAAATAGCATAAATATTATATATAATATTTTGTTTTTACTACCTAAATTTTCATCTAAAAGATATGAAATTACTTTTATTCAGTTATTAGTTTTCTTATCCTTGCCAAAACAAATGTCTCCACTGGCCTCCTGGAAGCCATTACTCTTTCATATAGTATACAATTTCATGGCTGATTTCCAAGACCATAGCAAACTAGGCTTATCAATAAATAAACCACATTATTTGATTTCCTTCAAAAGAGAGCATGAGGTCTGCATAAATGAATGTGGTTTCTCACTCCTTGATAAAATTTGAATGCATAGCAAACATAATTTGCTTTCATTTTTATTAAAAAAATATTCAAATAAAAGAGAGGCTACAGCAGAAATCATCTGATTCATCACAAAGCTTTGCACATTTAATGCAAGGGTAGTTTTTAACTTCTTAAAGTTATCTAGACTGGAGTAACATAATATATGGGGTATAAAATCAGTAAAACTTAAAAAATAAAAGCAAGAAATGTTTAAATAAAATACTAAGAATATTGCTATATATTTCATTAGAATTTTTATTTGGGCCTATTAAGTCTCCAGATTTTGTCTTAAACTATATTATTTAATAATGTTTCAAATATTAATTCTCTCCAAAAATAAAGAAATTAATCATTTTTTATTTTTAAATGGTTTAAATAAATATCTGATTATATTCATAAGAAGGTCTAAACACAGAGTTTTAAAAAAATGTGGTATTGCTACTTACTGGTACTGAACTCTCTAACCAACAATAGCGTCATATAAATTTTATCAAAAGGAGGCAGTCATTACAATAAAACCTTTAAAATGTTTTTGGAAATTTCATTGAGTGGAAATAAAATAAAGGTTAATGAATGTCTTTAAATTCCAAAAACTTAACTAATTAAACTTAACTAATTAAATGTGCGTCTGTGGAACTTGAAAGATAGTACAGCAGGTAGGGCACTTGCCTTGTCCCACTTCAAATCACAGCCAAGCCATGAGTAATCCTTAAGTACTACCTGATTTTGTACTTGTTGAAGGTCACTCTCATTTAGTTGCAGTACGTAGTATCACCAGAGTCACAATCTATATTTTTCATTATGATAATTAGTGTGGCTTGGGTCACACCCAATGGTTATTCCTGAGTGTATTTCTGGCTACACACTCAGGAATCCCTCCTGGAAGGACTATATGGGATGCCAATTTCTCAGAAAAACAAATCTTCCAGAATCAAAAAAATGATTCTTCCTCCATTCATTTTTTTCCTCTGAAAAGACATGATAAAAGTCTGAATACAAAATAATGTTTATCATTAAATTTTTTCCACAATTCATCCAAAATCTAGCCATAATTTATCTGTAGTATGTCCATTATTTATAAACTTATCAATGTGGCAAAAACATTTACAAAATTTTGACCTGTGTTACATCCAGTAACTTTTGTTACCTTTAGTTTTTATGAAAAACTATACTGCTTAACATTTTTATCTTGAGCTTTTATTTTATCCTGAGCATATGTTTTATTTTTATATGTTGTAAGTTATAACAGGTATTCACATGATGTAAATGAGAGAAAAATCATTCACTCCCATCATATCAGTTATATTCTCTAAATGATAAAGACTTTATCCTTCTGTTAAAATAGTAATCTTCCCTTTTGAATGTGCCAACATTATTTAATAAAAAGACTAATTTAGAGGCTGGAGCAATGGTAAGGCATTTGCTTTGCACGTGACTGACCTAGGACGGACCACACTTCAATCACCCGGCATCCCATATGGACCCCCAGGCCATGAGTGATTTCTGAGCACAGAGCCAGAAGTAACCCAGAGCATCACCAGGTGTGGCCCCAAAATTATAAAAATAAAATAAGTAATTTATATTTAACTTGAAATATATTGCCTTAGCACTGATAGATACTACCTCAACTTAAAATTTATAAATCTAGATCATTATATATTAATATTTAACATCATTAATAACGTTAGTTAATAAAACAACTCACAAGTATAACAAAATTATAATAGAAATCTACATTTTAGTTATTATTACCATACTATCTTTTTTATTTTTCACAAATCCCACAGATGAGTGAGATTATTCTCTCTCTCCCCCCCCCCCTCTCTCTCTCTTTCTCTCTCCCCTACTCATTTCACTCAGCATAATGGTTTCCATTTCCATGCAGTATAGGAAAATTTCATGACTTCATTTTTCTTGACAGCTGCATAGTATTCTATTATATATATATATACATATATTTACATATGTGTATATATATATATATATATAACAGTTTCTTTAGCCACTCATCTGTTGTCAGGTATATGGGTTGTTTCCACATTCTGGCTATTGTAAATAGAGTTGCAATGAATATAGTCATGCAGAGGGCATTTTTGTATTGTGTTTTTGTGTTCCTAGGGCATATCCTTAGAAGTGGTATTGCTAGAGCTAGTATTGCTAGTGTTTTGGGAGGTCACACCCAGTGGTACTCAGGAGTTATTCCTGATTCTGCACTCAGAAATTACTCCTGGTGGGCTTGGGGGCCATAAGTAATTCTGGGGATCAAACCCAGGTTAGCAGCATGCAAGCAAATGCCCCTCATGCTGTGCTTTTGCTCTGGTCCCTACACACACATTCTTATTGTCATGAAAGTACACACAACAAACATTCAGTTTAAAGGATTGTATTAAAAGCTACTCTAAGATGTAAGAAAGGGAAAAGAAAACAAAAAGTAATAAATTTTAAATTGATCTCCTGGGGCCAGATGATCATACAGTGGTTAAGGCATATGTTTAAGATGTGCTGGACCCAGATTTGCTTTTCAGCATTACAAGGGCCCCAAGAATTGCCTGGAGCAACTCTGAAGGTCCTAGATACTGCATGAGTCTACAGGGAAGGAAATACGTAAATGACGTCCTTTGACCCTTGTTTTGAACCCCTGGTCCAGGGGTTTTCCAGTACTACTCGAGAAGTCTCTAGGTGAAAAAACTAAAATAATAGACTGAGAAATATGCTTTGTTAATTTGTGTCAAATGGCATTGATATATTTTTGTACTAATAAAAATTAATAAGAACTAAGTTAAAAACAAGTTGCCAAAAAGGGTTTAGGAGGGGAAAAGAGATAGTACAGTGGGAAGGGCATTTGCTTTGCACACTGCTGACATGGGTTCAATCATCAATAACTTATGTGGCCCCCTGAGCACTGACAGGTGTGACCTAAAAACAAACCAAAAAAGATTTGTACCCAAGTGAAATAGCAAGAGAAATAAATAACATAAGCTCTCAGACTTGGTAAAATAAATTAAAAAAAGCTCAGTATATTTTTAAAATCATTTATTCAAAACCTAAGCTCAAAACCTTTTATTCAAAACCTAAGTATGTATCTTGTACCTATAATATTCTATGCATAAGGGGTACAGTTATGACCAGAGCAAGCATATTTTCAATTCTCTTGAGTCATTTATTCTGGAAAGGGAATTATTGCAAAATGAAGTGTGCCAAGACTTTCCCCCCAGCCCATGAAGTACCCATGGTTCCAGAAATTGTTCTTCCTCCAAAACAAACAAAACCCAGGGAAAAATATATCAAACCATTTTTTTTCAGTCATTGACCATCAAAGAGCTTTATTGTGAAAAACAAAACACAGTAAGCACAAAAATGGCCTCAGCTTCCTGCCCTGAAGCAGTTTCCAAGACGCAACAAAAGAAGTTGGCAAAAAAAGAAATAACAGTTAAAAACTACAACAACAATGAAAGCAAGCAATAATAACAAAAATCACCTTGGAGTTTACTGAAGTGAAAAGACATCTGTGAGAGTTTAGATGATGCTTAGATGTGTTTGGGTGCAGAGTAATCCACAATGAGGCATAAAAAGAAAGACTTTTAGTTCTAACAGGGCTCTCCAAAAAGCATGTGCTGTTCTGGGCCAGTTTGAGGAAACTCTTCATGAAACTGAGCAGATGAAGGCATGAAGGCACTTAAGCCACAAATTTTGAGAACCCCTGCATGCCCAAGAATAGTTTATATTCTCATTGGGGAAGGTAAGAAGACTTAATACATTTAGAAAATTCAATGGACAACTCTAGGCCTCAGAGTAAAAAGGGATAAAAGTTTTTCTGAACTCACCATGAAATACTTAAAAATTAGTCAGGATCAAATTGATCCAGCAGGAACTCAACTGTGAGTTCATTCAATTTCTATCACCATATAAAAACAACTACAAACTAATCAACTTTTATGGGGCTGCAATGAACACTTCATCTAGGTGCAGTATCATTTCAAAGCTCTCTTGGGAAAACTTGCTCTGTTTGTAGCAAATATAGTTGTATGCCAATTATTTTTCTGTCAATTTGATACTTCTTACATCTTAAATACCATACATAGATTTGTTAAAATGACCAAAAAACATGGCACTTTCTTTACTAATTCTGTTTCAGGCAGGCAGAGCGGTGAGGCACAGGCAATGATGACTAGAAAATTAGTCATGGACACTAAGGGAACAGAACTTCTAGAACCACACAGAAAAACATAAGCAGAAGTTCAACTCCTTGGCTCGTGTAGATGCCAAGACCTCCAGATACAGAGGTCTGATTTTATCACCCAGGATACAGCAGAAATCTCCTATACAAAAGCACCAAGGGGAGAGTAAATGAACCTGAAAGGAGTCTATAGTCAATCTCGTGACAATATATGGCAAGGGTGGAGAAACCCTGTATCTCTTATAGGCAAAGGAAATTCCTTTTCGAATATCCCAATATTTACTGTGCATCTGCAGGAGGGAAAAAAAAACAAGCACAAAACAATCTTTTTTTATTATTATTATTTACTTATCTATCTTTTGTTGATCTCATTATTGTGGTTTGGCTATCAAAGTGGATGTCTCTATATTTACTTATCTATTTTCTTCTTTTCTTTTCTTAAGTGTACTGCCACATTTCTATCTCAAAAGTACCTTTATACAGTACTTCTTTTTTTTTGGAATGCTCACTGGATATTTTATTTTTGTTTCTCAAACCAAGGATGACCCATTCCCAGAGTATTTAATCCCTTTATTTATTTATTTTTATTTTTTTCTCTTCTATTTTTCCCTCTCTCTCCAGGTTATTAATTTTCTCTTTTTCAAACAAAACCACATAACTTGAACTAACTATTCCCACCTCCCAATTAGGGGGGAGAAGGGGGTAACCAAGACCAAACAGGTGTAAGACCACTAATTAGTAAGCTAGACACAAGGAGGACCACTTGCTTTAGCAACCCTGGGGGTTAGGGAAGAGGATATGGAAAGTAGGATGGGAACGGAGGTGGAGGGAGGACAATTTGGTGATGGGAGTTCCCCTGATTTTATGTTAATTTGTACCTAAAAGATGATTGTCAACAATATGTAAGCCAATATGATTAAAATAAAAATTATAAAGAAAGAAAAATAAATAAATAAATAAAATTTTCAAAAAAAAAAAGAAATTAGTCACGGTACTAAATGGGACTAAAATGGGACTAAAAAGATTGGACAGTGGGTAAGACTGACTCATATTTATTCTGGCATCATATATGGCTTCCTGAGCCCCACTAGGAAGTTATTCCTTATCACAGAACCTGGGGTTAAACCCTAAGTGCACCTAGATGAGGCCTTAAGAAACACAAAAAAAAGAAAATAATGTCATAGTTATCTCCATTTCAAAAGTATCTCAAAGTCATGGAGACTGCTGCTAACCCTTGGAAATGCAAAAAATAAGGCCTAGATCGTCATCTTAGAACTACTTAAGATTAAATGCAAGGAATAAGGTCATAATGAGAATATCAAAGATGACCAACAAAAGTGAGGAGATTGCTCTTTTCCGGAAAGGAGAGCGAATATCAAATTTGACCCAGATTTCTTGGGTTCTAAATTGTAAATTATGGTTATTGAAGTAAAATAGTTTTATTAAGAAAATAGGAGGAGTAGGAGAAGAAAAAAGAAAAGGGAGGGGCTGGATCGATAGCACAGTGATAGGGCATTTGCCTTGCACATGGCTGATCCAGAACAGATCTGGGTTGGATCCCCGGAGTCCCATATGGTCCTCCAAAGCCTGGAGTAATCCCTGAGCATCACTGGGTGTAGTCCAAAAACAAAAAAAAAAAGGGAGAAAGAGATAGAGAAGAGAGTAAGAGCAGAATCAAGAGTGAGAAATATACACTTACAAATATACACTAACAAATACACGGAGAATCTTCTTCAGAGAATAGTGAGCCTCTTGAAATGAAAAGTAAAATAATAATAATAATAAACAACTACATAGTTCATAATAATAGAGGCAACCCAGAATGGATCTATGTATAGCTTACTTTTGCAAAGTTGGTCTTATAGGTTTTTCCTAAACTGTCTCTGCTTGATGCTTTCTGTGTAGATAAGAGTCTGTTGCAACTATGATGTCAATGTGAAAGGACTTTGAAGCTTTAATGGTTCTTTTCCGGCTCTTTTATTTTATTGGTCTTTGAGTTTTGGGCCACAACCAGCAACTCTTGGGGGTTTACTCCTGGACCTGCACTCAGAAGTTGCTCCTGGCAGGCTCCAGGGACCATATGGGATGCCAGAGATCTAACTACATACAAGACTAATGCCCTACCTGCTGTACTATTGCTCTAGCCAATTTTTTTTCATTTTCTTATCACAGCTATTTCTTCCACTGAAGTTCTTTCTCATTGGTGGGCACTGAACCTTCTATGGGCCAACACTATCACGAGTTTTAGTCATATCAGCTTAGTTGCTGTTCTTGCATCATCAAAGGAGGTAAGTTCTTCTTCACTGTGGCTACTTTACCTCTGGTGACAGAGTAAGTTTTTTAGATCACATCTCAGTTCTGTTAATTTCTGAGAAACTCACTTTCTGAGAAAGTTACCTACCTACCTGCCTGTTTTACTTTTTAAACTCATCTGCCACCCACCTACCTGTCTGATTCAGTTGCAAGTACTCAAGATTCAGTAAGTAAGCTACAGATTACCCAAAAATCTTTACCTACTGTATAAATTGGAGTTCTTTTCTTATTTATTCCAAGTGCCATACTCAGTGGTTCTTTGGGGAGGGGTTATTTTTGCTTTGTAGTCACTCATGGTAGTGCTCCCAGAAGTTCTTTAGAGACAAAGAGAGTAACCATACTCAGTTCTCTCTCCTGCAGGGGAAGCAGGTGCTCAGTTCCTTGAACTATCTTCATAGTCATTCATGCTCTTTAGATAACTACACTAAAGACTAACATGTCTTTATTACTCATTTTTGTTCATTTGTTTTGTGGGTTTTTTGGGGGGTACACCTACCAGCCCTCAAAAGTTACCCCTGGTTCTGTGCTTAGAAATTGCTCCTAGGGCAAGCAGTAGAGCATTTGCCTAGCACACACTAATCTAGGACGGACTATGGTTCGATTCCCTGGCATCCCATATGGTCCCCCAAACCAGGAACGATTTCTGAGTGCATAGCCAGGAGTAACCCTTGCGCGCCAACAGGTGTGGTCCAAAAAACAAACAAAAAATTGCTCCTGGCTCAGGGGACCCTATGAGATACCAGGGATTGAACCTCCCTTTGTCCTGGGTCAGCCGTGTGCAAGGCAAATGCCCTACTGCTGTGCTACCACTCAGGTCCCAAAGCCTAACATTTTAAAATGTAAAAGTAAATAAAGTTTAACAGCCTATTATAATTAATAAACATGAAAGATTAAGAAAAATGACCTATACTCTGAAATACAAATATATATTAAAAAATGACAGATATATGGAGACAGGCAGAGGGTAGGGATAGGGAGGTTGGTTGACAGAGTTAATAGGGGATGACAAAGCATGGGAGCACTCACTGGTAATGGAATTTGTCACTGATGGTGGGATTGGTGTTGAAATATTGTATGCTTAAAACTTAACTATTGATAAATTTGTAGACTATGGTTCTTTAAATTTGAAATAAAATATAACTGAAAAGGAAAAATAGATAATAGATTTAATGGACAAGAATTTCAAACCTTTCTTATAAATATTCTAAAAATGCTAGAATAAGTAAGAAGAGATTCACAAGAATAATGGTGATAAAGAAATAATATAGCACAGCAAGTAAGGTATTTGCCATACATTTGGCAAGCCAAGCCCTGGTTTGCTTTGAGCACACCCATTAGGTTCCCAGAGCATGACCAAAAGTAATTCCTGAGTGCAGAATCAAGAGTAAGCCCCGAGCTTTCTTGGGAGATAATGATAAGAAAAATAACTTAATATATGGAATATTTAAAAGAGCATAATTAAGGGGCTGTAGTGGTAGTACACTCAGTACGACATTTGCCTTGCATGCGCTAACCTAGGATGGATCATGGTTCGATCCCTCTTTTTGTTTTGTTTTGTTTTGTTTTTGTTTTGCTTTGCTTTGGGTTACACCCAGTGATGCTCAGGGGTTACTCCTGAATATGTGCTCAGAAATCGCTCCTGACTTGGGAGATCATATGAGATGCCAGGAAATCGAACCACAGTCTGTCGTAGGTTAGCCATGTGCAAGACAAATGCCCTATCACTTGTTCCACCACTCTAGTCCCATTCAGGAATGATTTCTAAAAGCATAGACAGGAGCAACCCTTGACCGTCACCAGGTATGGCCCACAAAGCAAAAAAAAAAAAGAAAAAAAGAAAGAAAGAAAGAAAAAAAGAAAAGACAAACAAACAAAAAAAAACATTATTAAGTCTGGAAAAATACTGTAAAATCTGAAATAAATGTTATATTAAATATGCTTCATAACATATTAAGGAATGAAAGTATTTAAAAACTTTCAAATAAACTGATAGCTTACACATGTTAGTATGCTGTCATAGTAAAAACTGTGAGAAGAAAATATAGATTACAGAGACATAGTTCAGGAGGTCTGTACTGGCTTGTATTGCATGAAGCTGACCCTGATTTGACCCAAATACAATCATGTATGCAATCATGGTGCTTAAATGAAGATATTATTAAAAATAATTAAAACAAGAGAAAGAAAGAATCAGGGGAACAGAGGAATAATAGCACAGTAGGAAGGGCATCCCATATGGTTCCAGAGCCTGCCCGGACTGACTGCTGAGTGCAGAACCAGGAGTAATTCTTGAGCTCCAGTGGACATGGCCCAAAAAAACAAACAAAATAATCAATAAAAAATTCAAATAATGAGATTATTAACCATAGATCTTACCTAATCACCAAACTATAAGCATAAGAAATTTATAAAAACTCACAAAGTGGGGGCCTAAAAGATAGCACAGCAGTAGTGCATTTGACTTGCAGACTGCAGACCTAGAATGGAGCTGGGTTTGAAATCTGGCATCACATATTATGTCCAGCACTGCCGAAAATATTCCAAAACACATAGTCAGCAATATCCCCTGAATAGCACTAGTTGCTACCACAATTAAACCTCCCCCCCAAATAAAATAAAAATTAGAACCTCTGAATCATATGAAACGACACCAGAGTTTAGGCTATATGTAATCCAGAGCAGAAAAAAAAATAGATTGTTGGGTGGAGAGGAAAAGGTGGAAACAAAACATTTAAAGAAATAATAATTTGGGGCCCCGGAGATAGCATGGAGGTAAGGCGTTTGCCTTTCATGCAAAAGGTCATTGGTTCGAATCCCGGTGCCCCATATGGTCCCCCGTGCCTGCCAGGAGCAATTTCTGAGCATGGAGCCAGGAGTAACCCCTGAGCAATGCCGGATGTGACCCAAAAACCAAAAAAAAAAAAAAAAGAAAAGAAAAAGAAAAAAAGAAATAATAATTTTACTTAGACAGTTTATTTCAAAGAAGAAATACAAATGGCCAAAGGCACATGATAAAATACTCCACATCACTAATCATCAGGGAGATGCAAATCAAAACAACAATAAAGTACCATCTCACATCATAGACACTGGCACACATCACAAAGAACAAAACAATTAGAGCTGCAGGGATGAGGAGAGAAAGGAACTCTCATTCACTGCTGGTGGGTATGCCATCTCTTCCAGACTTTATGGAAAACAATACAGAGATTCCTCATAAAACTAGAAATTGAACTTCCATATGATCCAGCAACACCACTCTTAGGAATATCCTTGGAACACAAAAACACAATACAAAAATACCCTGTGTATACTTTTGTTCATTGCAGCCTTATTTACAATAGCCAGAATCTTGAAACAACTCAAATACCAGACAACAGATGAGTGGTTAAAAAGACTGTGGTACATATACACAATGGAATACTATGCAATTTCAGGAGTTATGAAGGCATACATTTTTCCTATACATGGATGGACATGAAAACTATTATGTTGAGTGATATAAGTCAGAGGAAAAGAGATAGATACAGAATAGTTTCACTCATCTATGGTATTTAAGAAAAATAAAAGATAGTGTGCTAACAATGCCCAGGGCCAAGAGAGGTGAGGACATGAAGGATTGGCCCACGATATGATGCTCACCACAAAGAGTGGTGAATACAATTAGAGAAATGCCAACACTAACAACTACTATGAAAATTTTAATGAGTGAGAGAAGTTGAATGCCTGCCTTGCATACAGGCAGGGGGTGGGGAGGAGGGAGATGGGGAGCATTGATGGTGGGAATGTTGCACTGGTGAAGGGGGTTGTTCTTTTTATGACTGAAATCCAACTACAATCATGTTTGTAATCATGGTGCTTAAATGAAGGTATTATTAAAAATAATTTAAAAAAAGAGAGAAAGAAAGAATCAGGGAAGCAGAGGAATAATAGCACAGTGGGTAGAGCATCCCATATGGTTCCAGAGCCTGCCCGGACTGACTCCTGAGTGCAGAACCAGGAGTAATCCTTGAGCTCCATTAGGCATGGCCCAAAAACAAGCAAAATAATCAATAAAAATTTCAGATAAGGAGATTATTAACCATAGATCTTACCTAATCACCAAATTATAAGCATAAGAAATTTATAAAAACTCACAAGGTGGGGGGTCTAAAAGATAGCACAGCAGTAGTGCATTTGACTTGCAGGCTGCAGACCTAGAATGGAGCTGGGTTTGAAATCTGGCATCCCATATGGTCCCCAAGCCTGTCAAGAACAATTTCTGAGCACAGAGCCAGGAACAGCGCCTGAATGCTGCTGTGTATAGCTAAAAGAAATAAAATTTTCAAGGTGTGTTGTAAAAAATTGCCAAAATTTTATACAGCAAAGTAGGAAATATTTTCAAACAATTTATTGGCAAACCGAAAATAAGAAAAGATTTTTCAAATACCACAAAAAGGAGATGAAATCTTTTCTGATTATATATTGTCAGGCAGAAAACTTACATTCAACATAAAACAGAGAACAGTTGCATATATAAATGTTTATTTGTGATTATGAGAACCTGATGCATGAGGTTATAATGCAGTGTTACTTCAACAACAGCACAGTACTTAGGGACCAGAGAGATAATACAATGGGTAAGGTGCTTGCCTCACAGGCAGCTGACTTTGTTTTACACCTGGCTCTGCATATGGTCCTGAGCCTTGCTAGGATTGATCTCTAAGAGCAGAGTTAGGAGTAAGTATTGGGCACATACAGTTTTAGTCATAAAACCAAAACAAATTAAATTTAAATATATTTTATTTGTCACTAAAATAAATCAAACTTAAAATATAAATTACTTTTATCACCCTGCAGTCTCATGTCTATCATTTAGCACCAAAGCTGAAACTCACAAAAATGTTTGTACATAAATGTTTGAAGATCTTTGTTTGCACTAATCCAAACTGGTAAATGCCCCATTGTCCACCAATGAGTGAAGTGAAAACAGATTGTGAATCAATTATAGAATTAAATATTATTCAGTGAACAAAAAACTGATACACTCAAAACATCAACAAATCTGAAGATCTTTATGCTGAGAAAAAGAAATAAAGCATAAAGAAAAGCATGTATCTAAAACTTCCATAAAGGCCAAACTATAATGATGAAATACTGATTGGTGTCAGACACTAGAAGTGGAGGTAGAGATTTATTGCAAGGAGACACTATGGGGAAAATAAAAATTTTCTGTATCTGGCTTGTGCCAATTACATAAATGTATGCGCTTGTCAAAATTTATTTAGTACAATGAAAATAGATGAAATGCAATGGATATAAAGTACTTGGTTTATTTTACAAAATAAAAAATGTTTAAGAAATGAATAAGAGTGCTCGCTTCGGCAGCACATATACTAAAATTGGAATGATACAGAGATGATTCACATGGTCCCTGTGCAAGGATGACACTCGATTTTGTGAAGCGTTCCATATTTAAAAAAAAAAAGAAATGAATAAGAAAGTGAATATATAATGTCTTTAATTTTAAAAATGGGTTGGAGGGTTTCAACCCAGTCAGTGGTTCTAATGACACAGTGCTCAGGCCCTGCAGTGCTGGGGGTTATCCAGGACACCTCAACAATGCTCAAGGTCCACCAAAACTGCATCTAATGATATTCAGTAAAGAAAATCAGCTCTTAGGATGGTGCTGGATGGAGATGAGGGCCTTGGTTCGCCATCCCAGACCACGTGGTTCCAGCCCCCACTAACCGTGGGTCTGGAGGTTCATGAGAGAGGCAGGTAGAAATCTCACTCACAGATAGGCTTCATGAGAGATAATATCTTTATTTAGCTCTAGCCATCAGATGTGGCTCCTACCATTCAAGCTAGCCCTGCATCTACTTTCATCCATGTCACCTCTGACCTACATGTTGGCCAGGATCCAAACGGCAAAAGAGGGCGCAGGCAAAAGCCGGAAAGCCTGAGACCCCAGACCTAAATGCCCTTCCAAGACCCCTCTCAGGAATTGGGCGGGGTTTGCAGGTAAAGTAAACATAATATCCGGTTCCCAAAGCCCTGCCCAGGAATGGGCAGGGCTCAGGTAGTTACCTGAACCCAGGGGTGAGGCAACAATTCAGAACATTATGTGGTATAAGAAATGTAGTGCAAGGCAAGCACCTACCCTTCATTTCTTGACTATCTTCTCAGTCCTAATCCATTATATTGTTTCAATTAAGAGATATGTTATATTTAAAAGTTTTATGCAGTAGTGTGCAGAGACAAAGAAAATAGCAAAGAAGGTTTGTCAGAGTGATAGATATGATGGATTATTAAGTAATTGGTCAAGAAAAGCCTTGCTGAGATAATGACAAGAACAAGTATCTTAGAGAAGTGAGGGAAGAAGCTGTGAAGCTATCTGAGGGAAAAGCAAGAATAAATGCCTAGAGGCTGAGGCAAGTTGATTAGCCAGGAATCAATATGCCTGGAACAGACTGAGTAAGAGAGAGAAGTTGAGGATAAGTGAGTAAAAGTGAAATTTCTAAATAGCACACTGTAAAGACATGTACAGTTCCATTATTTCTTACTTTGAGCTAAATGGGAACTTCATTGAATATTTTAAACAGAAAAAAATTTTCTATGTTATTGATATATAAAATTGTATTAGCTTAATGAGTGCTACATAATGGCATTATATACAGAAACATACAAAAGCTAATTATTAATTCAGCTATCATCTATTTCCTCATGTAACTTTTATGTTGTAATATGCAGCATCTAAAAATATTCGAATTTTTTAAACATATAGTTTAGTCTGACTTCAAAATGCATAGTCACAGGAGTGACAAGAGTAAAAGCAATGAGATTACTTGCTATAATCCACGAAAGAAATGATTGAAGCTTAGATCAGAGAGTAACAGTAGTGATGTGCTTGGATTCTGAAATCATTTTGAATTTGAAGCAGTTTCATTCGCTTAACTATTGAATGTAGGATATAAGATAAATAGTGGAGTTAAAGATGGGGGGGGAAGTCAGTTGAAAATATGAAAAATTTTATAAGGAAATAGGAAAGAAAATGAAGGATCACTAGTATATGTGTTCATGTTTGTGTCTGTGAGAGAGAGAATAAGAGAGTGAGTGAGAGAGAGAAAATGTACTTTTTAGGAAGAACCAGGAGTAGGTGTTTGGAAGTGTTTTAACCTCTTTAATCATCCAGCTCCACATTCCCTGTCTGAATATGAATCCTGAGAGATTAGTATGCATACTATACATAAAGGGAAATATTATATATAGAAACAAGCTCTTATCTACTAGGTATAAGAACCCATACATTTTATAATACATGGGGCACCTTCAACCCTAAAATTTGTCATGGGGACTCGACTTAGACTCCATGTGTTTGGGCAGCTACCATCCAACCCGAACCACAGATCCCAACCATAGAATTGACACAGTTTTCCTTTTTGACAACACCAGGAATCAAACTCCCTCCAGGGGACAGGGGGGAGTTCCTAATACCACTCTGGCACCAACTTGTGACAAGCTGATCAGATATCCTGACTACGAGGAGACAGCAACAACCTGATCTAAGAGCAGGTTGCCCTACCTCACCACCTAATGGTATGATGAAATCATAAGACACTCCATCCTTTGATCTGTGCAAAAACCAAGATCACTAATTGCAGAAGACTGACTACAATGGTGACTAAGCAGAACTTTTGGAACCATGAAGACTCTATCCTAGACTTCATCCTATGGCCTGTGCAAATACCAAGATCTCTAATTACAGAGGACTGATTTTGTCAACCACAACTGAGCAGACTATTTCCTGGCACCATAAAAAGACCTTAGAGTTTGATAATGAACATGTCCAGAGCTTGTAGTTGTTCTCATGGCAATATGCTTCAAGGGTAGAGAAACCCTGTATCTCTTTGGCCAAGGGAATTCCCTGTCTAATTTCCCCAGTACTTACTGTGCTTATGATAAACAAACAAGCAAACCACAAAACCTTACAACACCAGCCCTCCTTCCTTTTTTTGTTTTTCTTGCTTGTTTTTGTTGTTTATTGTTGCTGGTGCTTCTTTTTGTCATTGCTTGTTTTGTTTTTCTTTCTTTTTTCTCTTTCTTCTTTTAAATTGATATTTATAGCTTCTAGACAGACTCCTCCCATCTTTCATTTTTTTCTTCTCCAAAAAAATGACAGAACTTGAATCATCTTGTTCTGCCTCATAAATTGAGGGGGTGTGTGGATGGTACCAGAAGCAAACAGTCACATGAACATTGAGTGGAAATAAAAAATGATCATGCCTAAACATCAAACCCAAAGTCAATGACAACAGAATCAAGATACCTATTCTACAACAAACTATACACAAATGGGACCTGCTATACCAGTAGTTTAGGGGGCAAAGGGAATAGGCATGGGATGCATGCTGGGAACAAGAGTGAAGAAGAGAACAACACTGGTGGTGGGAATGGCCCTAATTCACTGTCTCTATGTACCTCAAGTATAAAGGTGAAAGACTTTTAATTCACATTAGTCACAATAAAAATTATTTAAAAAATAAAAATGAATAAAATGACAATTTGGGGGATTTTTAAAAATTAAATAAAGACCTCTAGGTCCATAGGAAGCTCTCAGAGAGATGGGGAGGGGAGATGTAGTGTGGATATTTGGACTTCTCCCTTTAAGGATTCCAATTATTGGGGCCTGAGCAGTGGCGCAGTAGTAGGGCATTTGCTTGGCACGTGGCTGACCTATGATGGACAGTCGTTTGATCCACTGGCTGATCCCCATATGGTTCCCCAAGCCAGGAGCAATTTCTGAGTGCATAGCCAGGAGTAACCCCTAAGCATCATTGGGCATGACCCAAAAAGAAAAAAAGAAAAAGAAAAAAAATGAAAATGAAAATTCTCATATGGGTAGACAAAAAGGAAAATTCAAAAGAACTTGAAAGAATACAGATTATTATCATTAGATTGGGTATTTTAATTATAAACATTAAGATTAAAACTGCTCATATAACTTTCCATTACATAAAATTCCATAATAAAATCTTTTTAAAATTGCATTCAGACTAAAAAATATAAGGCTATAACAAAAATATAAATAAATAATAGATAGTACAATAAAATGTTTAAATGATTATTTAAAAATATTAAATGTTATCTTATTAACAGTAAAGAAGTTAAAATCGTACCTTTTAATTTGATTTACCACCATGATTCCATAATTCTGATTGTATTTTCATTTTACTTTCATCCTACATTTATTTAGCAAGCATAACTGAAGAACAATTTAAAATTGACAGGAGGCAAAAAACATGTTATCACAGTGAATCATGCAATCAGATACCCCTATTTACCTCTGGTAAATCTTTCAGAAAGTACAGGAAATGTTGGCCTATGACCAAAGGTAGTCCAAAGACATGAAGGCCAGCCTCGGTCAGAGCTGTAGAAACTGAAGACCTGATAAGAGACTGGAACTAGTGATTACACAGATTCCAACAAAATAAGATAAAAACAAGATAGTAAGATTTAATTCTTGTGATAAGAATAATAATTTAAAGTGTTACCCCTTGACAATGCCCTAGCAATAGATTCTTTTCTGCATAGAAAACACTAACAACAACCATGACAATGTTAATGAATGAGAGAAGTAGAATGCCTGACTCGAATACAGGCAGAAGGTGTGGGTGGAGGGAGATGGGGTGCATTGGAGGTGGGAACATTGCATTGGTGAAGAGGGGAGGTGTTAATTTTGTGACTGAAACCTAACTACTGCCATGTTTGTAATCTCGGTGTTTAAATAAAGATATAAAAAATTAAAAAAAATGAACCTCAATAATAAAAATTAAAAAAGAAAGAAAACAGAAAAACTCAAATAGGAGCAATTTGGAAGGAAAGTAGATCCTAAAATGAAGTTGTGAGGTAGCCAAGTTGCAAAGTTGATGTTCAAGAAAAGTTTGCAAAGTGGCCCACATCTTCATTTCAGGATCTACCACATCTCAACATATAATACATAATTCCTTTCCTTTACTTTATGGGGTACCCTCCTCTTCCCTCTAGAAGAACCCATGTTCTTCTTGAACACATTACTTTCTCTTTTTATTTCTCCCTCCTGTTTCCTAACAAACTATTTTACTTCACTATTTTTTGCCTCAAAGTCTGTTCTCTGAGGGCAGACAGTGAATCTAGGAAAGCTGGGTTGAGAATAAGACTTACATCCCTTCAAAATAGAGATCTCTTTAAAAAAAAGACAAAAAATAGAACTGTAAAAGTCCAGTGATATCACTTCTTGGCATTTTATTGCCTTACCCAATACAAGACATTACTTTGAAAGAATGTATAACCACTTTACTTTGTCATAGTGCTTAGTTAAATAGTCAAGATATGGAAACAACCCAAATCCCCATTATGAATGAATAAATTTCTGTGACATAGTTCATAATGTAGCCCTATACAATTATATAAGTATCTGTATATATATATATATATATATATAATAAAGGAAAAATATGCAATTTACAACAATGTCAATGGAATTAGAGAATATCATACTGAATGAAGTCAATCAGAAGGAAAGGGGTCATTACCAACTGATCTATCTCATAGTATATCATAAAGATACACAATAGGGGAAGAATATTGGGCCAAGGGCAACACAACAGGAGTACTATTCCACAGAACTAAGTTTGTAAGACTCGAATTGAAAAAGGAGAGGCTTTAGAGATGTTGCAGGAGAGACAAAGATACTAGGTGATAAACATGGTGTTGAAATGATGTATAAATGCAGATATGCAGCCATCCTTGATGTTATTATAAATTAAAGCACCTTGATACATAAAAAATAATTTTTTAAATAGGGACTTATTTTCTTTTTCTTGAAGATGTTAATTCCTTTCTCCATTCTAAGACTAGGTTCCCTGAGAATTCTGGTTGTGGGATCAATTCCTACACTGAACTGAGCAAGTGGCCCTCAGGTACCACTTGTTCACTGTTCAAAGATCTGTACCCTCACCATGCAGTGCTCAGGGCCAACTCTTCCAGTCCTAAAAAAGTGACAGTTCCCTGGAGAGGCTGAGATTCCCCCTCTGTTAAGCTACTACCTAACTCCCTGACACCCCACACCTCCAAACAGCATCGTATCATGAGTTAGGCAAAGACCTTCATTTGGGGAACCCTTCAGAATCACTAAACCAAGTAGTTTTAGTAATTTCTGTTTTCAAAAACAAAATTTTACTGTTAAAATCTCAGAGAGACTTTGATTTCAAACCATAGTTTAACAAACTAGGATGAACTGTATTATTTCACTCAATGAATGGTCACTGCATATCATGTATGCATAGCACTTACTGTGAGCAAGGTATACAATGGTGATCAAAAATATATAAAGGACATGGTCTTTGCTCTCTTTAAATTCATTCATTATGTAATAAGTGAGATGAATATTAATGAAAATCCTTTGAAAGCTATCAAATGACTCCTACTAAGATGTCATAGAGGGAATATTTGCACTTCTGTGAGATTTGTCCTAATTGAGTATGTCAGCAGGGCTTTTCTGAGGATTCTTGAATAGAGATCTGAAAGAATTAAGAAGGCAAAGGCTATTTCAATAGAAGTGTCACTGTGCTGCTACACTGGTGCCACCAGAGCCATAAAAGCCACATGGGCCATACCCTATTGAAATCACACTCAGACCTACCCCTCACCTCCTTGAACTATTGTCCTGGCTCCTGCTGGAACATCTTTACAAACTTCCAACAATTAAAAACAAATATTTACAGTTACTCTACATTTGTTTTTATTAAAGATAAGAAATGTGAAAGTTTTTAATCTGCCATGCTATTATGCTTTAGACAAAATAAAACCTCTTGAGAGAAACATTTGGATAAGTGGATGCATGATAACTAAAATGAACTATAGCTAATATTCTCCCCTTGACTCTCTTCCTTTCTCAGTAATTCTTCTATATTTAAGTACTTCGCTCCTTCATACTTTATCTCTCGTACTTAGTCCATGAGTTATCAAGAATACTGAGAGCTTCTACAATCAGTCTTGGAACAGCTACTCAATACCCTGGCTTGGAGAAAAAGAGGAGTGTTTCTGTCCTCCAGGATCTCACAAGTTGTCTAAAAATGGGAGCAATAATCAGTGCAAAAGTTATCCTGGAATCAAATACAAATATAGTTGAAAAGAAGTGAGGCCAAATAAGAGCCACCACATCTGGGCATTAAACTGGTGAAATGAAAGTCTGACCTATCCAGACTTTCACCGTGTTGCAGAAATTTGCAGACACTAATCCATCCTACACACAGCTGCCAAATTAATCTTTTTGAGTACAACATAGATATTATCTCTCCAGGTTCCCACCAAGAATGATGTGTTCCGTTCAGGGCAACATACATTAAGAGGAATCTGATGACTAGATTAAAAACAAATGGGATTGCACTGTGGAGGGAGAACTCTGAAAGGTAATAGAAAAATCTTATCATGCTAGGACCAAGGGACAAATATGTAATTCAAAAGATGCACAGGAGGTTTCAATAAATTAAAAAAATTTTTTCATCAAGTTAAAAGGAATAATGTTTATATTAAATACTTTTTACTTTCCTGGAAAAAGCAATTGACTATTTTGGTCAAATTTTAATTTAACATTTAACATGTCTTTTTATTTTAAAATATTTTAAAACCATATGCACAATTTTCACAAGTGGAATAAAATTTTAATGTAATTGTGCTATTATGAAAAGGCTATGTATCTGTTTCATAATAGGGCTGCCTTCTAAAATTTCAAATTCAAGCAGTCTTTAATCATTGTCTTTCTTTCTGAAAGTCATCAATGCTCAGTTGCTTTAATTTGGCACCCAACACAATCTTGTTGACTTTTACTAAATTAACTTCACCTTCTTCCCTGCTTTTGTTTTGTTGGCTGTTTTAAGTTAAATCATATGTAAGCTAGTTTTACTGAGGAAACCTCTATGAAGAGACCAAACAATGATTAGACTCATGGTAAAATGTCAATGATATTAAGCATAATCTAACTCAGCACATGCAAGCCATAGTAAAAGAAAAATATTCTTTCTCTATCTCAATTTATTACCTTTTTGGTTAATTTTTATTTGGGAGTAACAGCAATGCTCAGTGCTTACTTCTGGCTTTGTGCTCACTCAGGGGGACCTTATGCAGTGCTGAAGATGTAACTGGGGGCTACCCATCTGCAAGACCAATGTCTTAGTCCTTCTAGAACATTCAGTACTAATCTTGAGTATTTTGATTATTTTCAGAAAGTTCCTATTTTTCTTTGCCTTTCTTTAACCATGTCTCTCTCTCTCTCTCTCTTCTACTATGCTGTAATCTATTACCCTCTTGCACTCAATCGTTCATTTGCCTCCAGTCATTCTCCCTGCCTTCAAAAGTAATGTCATTAACATTTTCTCTTTAGGTTCCATTTTTATTATAATTATCACTATGTTTTAATTTCTTCAAAGTGTAGTACCTATTCATTTTCCTCACAATGTTTTTTATCCTTTGCTTTCACAAGAAGAATAAAGGAAAAAGGGTTCATTGATTTTTAACAAAAGATTAATTTTATAGAATATTTTCGGTTCCCCTTTGATGGGCAGGAAGATCCCCAGTGAAATTGGGTGTGGTTCAACAGAAAAGTACTGATAGAGCTACATGTTCTTACAGATTGAAAAAGAAAAATCTGCTAAATTATAGAATTTTAAAAGCCAAAGATACCTTGCAGGCCATCTAATCCAGATCTATTTTGGTTTTATTTTGGGGTTTGTTTTTGTTTTTATCTGGGAGGACAAATGAACGTCAATGTTTAATAATCCCTACCACATGCTCAAGCTCTGTATTTTTGTGTTATTGTTATTATTGATGTTGTTGTTGTTGCTTTATACTTGATAACAAATGTATCCTCAGTATCATATCAATAGTTAAATACTTATCAGAAGTGCTTACTTCATATCTAATTGATAGGTAGTTTTAAAAAAGCATCAGAAACCACCAGAAGCATATTCTCTCCTCCAACTGCTTTATATCCCATTTTATTTTAAAGTTTTTTTAGTTAAATATCAAAACATCATGATTTATATAATTATTCATAGTTGATTTTCAGGCAGAGTCCGTTACTAATCTACCAAGAGTGTAGATGTAACTCCACCAATGTCTCCAGGCTCCCTTCTTCCCTTTCCACTCTTCTCACACCCTGCCTAGACTGCTTCTTTCACAGGCACATTTTTAAGCCACATTTTGAAGTGTTGTTTTTATTGTATGGATTTCATACTTACAGTATTGTTGGTGCTATAATTCACATATACATATTTATGTATATATAGTTCATATATATATCTACATTTACCATACCTCTACACAACTTATGTGTCTGAGACCTTTGACTCCTAGCCCAAGTATTAGCTTGCATCTATTTCTTCTCACTCCCTCCACTTCCTCAGTTTCTTTCCTTCCCAGTATTCCTCATATAATCTAGTATGTATATGTTGAGGTGTATTTCAATGAAAAGAAACTCTCAGTTATTGATAGTGAGAATGTTGTATGGTTCAACCTTTGTGGAAAACAATATGGTGGTTTCACAAAGATGTAAGAATAGAACTGTCATATAATCCAGAAGTTTCACTTTTTTGGTATCCCTGAGACACAAAAAGATTCATTCAAATGGACATGCACAGTATTATTCATTGCAGCACTCAGTATAGTAACTAGGACATAGAATCAATCTATGTGCCAAAAACAGATGAGTGAATAATGAAAGTATGGTGTGTATATGCACATGTGAATACTATGTAGCAGCTAGCAATGATGAAATTATTCAATTTTCTGCAACATAGACAGAACTGGAGGATATTATGCTAATGCAATGATCCCACTTAACTGTGATATATAGAAAAAGAATAGGGTCAAAATATAGGATAACAAATAATAGCTTGCTTGCCTTAGAGGTAAATGAACCAGGTTTGATCCCCAGCACTACATATGGTCCCTCAGTTCTGTCAAAAGTGATCCCTGAATGCAGAGCCAGGAGTAAGCTGTATCATGAGATGTTGCACAAAACCAAAAAGCATTCATAAAAATGACAGGGGTAGGGAATATATTGTATCAGGTGGGGTTGGCAATATTCCATCTCTTTTAATCATCACAATTAACCGACATTATCATCTGTTTTGCATATAATAAACTAAACCTCACTTTAAAATAATCATTTGATCAACACGTGTGAGAAGTAGAAAGCCTGTCTCTATTACAGGCAGGGGGGAAGGTGGGGAGATGGAGACATTGGTGATGGGGATGTTACACTGGTGAAAGGGAGTGTTCTTTTTATGACTGATACAACTACAATCATGTTTGGAAACACAGTGTCTAAATGATGATATTAAAAATATAAAATAACCAGTTGAAAGAGTCAAAAAGCAATATGGAAATGAACAAAAATTAAAACTGTGTCTAATTTCAAAGTCTGTAGGTGCAGGGATATATCTCAGTGATAGAGCACTCAATTCCATGTGTGAGACCAGATTTCAATCACTAATATTGAAAAAATAAAAAATACACATGTAATGCATGCTGGGAACCAGGGGTGGAGGGAGGACAACATTTGTGGTGGGAATACCCCTGATTCAATGTCACTATGTACCTAAAATACTACTGTGAATGATTTGTAATCCACTTTGGTCAAAATAAAAATTATTATAAAAATAAAATGATTTTTAATGTGCAAGAAATGCACATCTGTCTATGTTTACCTTTACTCTTCACAGTAGAGTAAGAATAGACACAGTCATCTCAGCCTCTCAGCAAGATAATTTTTGGTTCCTGAGTTCCTAAACCAAATGATAATTTTCCCTTCTAAGTTATTACATTTCCTGGGCCAGAGGGATAGCACAGCTATGAGGCATTAGTCTTGCAAGGGGCTGACCCGGGATGGACCCTGGTTTGATTGCCAGCATCTCATAATGTCCCCGGAGCCAACCAGGAGCAATTTCTGAACACAGAGCCAGTAGTAACTCCTGAGAGCCACTGTGTATGCCCCCCAAATAAAAAAATAAATAAATTATTACATTCCCAACTTTGATCTATTTTTCTCTAGTTATTTGGGTCATTTTCTGTGTGTTCCACACAACATCTGTGTGAAGGTGTGGTACATGTTTAACTAATGCATTGGTGATTCTATCAGGAGGAAGAGGAAAGACTCTATATTGGGGTCATTAAATATAAATGTAACTCCTTTTAAAATTAATACCCATCATTATTCCATTTAAATATATAGTCTGATTTTTATTTTATTAAACTAAAGGGTTTTCTTTTTATAACTTTATTCTTTGTGATTTTAGTTATTTTTACCATTTTATTTTCTTTCTCCACTCTCCCACTCACTAATGTGTGGTTCTTGAATTTGATCCAACCTTGTGTCCCTTTTCCTTCAATAATGACAATTTACATTAATATAAATGTCATACAGTTTAACACTCTCACAGGAAAAAAACAGCAAAATATACCTTCACACTTGAGACGTATCTTAAAATAGATAATAGTTCTTTAAAATATGACCTTTCCAAAACAAAATACAACACATTACATATAGTCTTTACTTTCTTGGTAGTTAAGAATTATTGACTAAAGCTTCTAATTTCTATTATACCTTTGATATTAGATCAAGACAATTGGGTTAAAAGATTTTGCTCCTATTTGTTTCTCAATCTTGCACTATTAAATTTTCATTGGTATTAGTATTTAATCTTGCATTTACATGAGGGAATACATATACATAATGATTTTAAAAGGAAGAAAACACTTAGTTAAAATGTTATTTATACCAGGCCAGCACATTTGTTTTATCTCATCCTGGTCAAGTGGGAAATAGTTTAAGAAGGTGATTTTTCTCTTGATCAATCATACAGCTACTATTGCCATATTATTCTTACATCTTTCTGAAACAAAGGCATTCGAGAATATCAAAGTGTAAGGACACTAATTTAATTATTTTACAAATTTTTAACCTAATCTTTCAAGAACTAAGCTATGATCCTATTTTTTTGGTTTGTTTGCGTTGGGAGGAATTTGAGGACACACCTGGCAATTCTCAGAGCTTAGTCCTGGCTCTACACTCAGGAATCACACCTAGTGAGATTCAGGTTCATATAGGATGCTAGGAATCAATCCTAGGTTGCCCATGTGCAAGGCAAATGCATTGTCTTATTACGATATATCTCTCTTGCCCCTAAGCTATAAACTTAAAGTTAAATTGTTTGACTGCGCAGGACAACATAATCTCTGAACTATGTTTTATTACACCCATTTTGGGAAAAGTCAAATCTTAAAGTAATTAAACAGTTACTGCAGACAATGAATTTAGCAAGCAATGGGGATCAAACTTTAACCTATCTACTGGTCTGAAAAAATCCATGCTTGTTTTACTTCACCATGTTCCTTCATGCATATAAAAATAGCCATAAAGCTAAATTATTTACTTTTGTATTGATAAACAATATAGACCACATGAAAATCAATTATCTAAAAATGAATTACTGAACATTCCTATATTACTAGCAACTACAGTCAGAGGCACTCAATAAAATGATAAATTTATTAAAGGCTTCAGTTTTACTGAGTTTGTCTCTATAACCTCATACTGGCAACAATATCCAGTGAAATCTCTAACAGCATGATGATATAGATGATATAGTCTGCACTGAGAGCTTCTGGTCAAATTTAATTTGCAAATGGGAGTTGCACCTGTCCTCTTAAAGAGTCAGCTATCACTTTACTCTTTCCTATGTTCTAGAAGAATTTATAACAGTAGTAGTCATGCTTTACTAACACTCTTTTTGTTCAAAAATAATACCCAACTGAAGAGGCTCTGGGTTAGTATTTTATTGAACCAAGATTGTAGCCTTGTTGTTATGACTAGGCATGAATAAATGTGTGTTAATTTTATTTGTTTGTTGTTCTCACAATCTTCCCATAAACATTATTTGAGAATAAAATAGCTTTGGTTCTGCTCTACAGGGAAGATAGAGCCAACCAAAGACTTAATGAGTTACAGGTTTCAGAAAGAAAAAAAAAACCTTTTATATTAATATATAATTTTAAATGTAAAATGTGAAGTGGGGGTACAGTTGTTAGAGTCATGCCTAGCAGGCATCCATCCTGGTTGGAGCTTTAGAACCTCATGGTCCCATGAGCAGATGCCAGTAAGAATTGCCACTGAAGCCCTGAGTCCTCCTGCAGACCACATAGGAGACCCAAATAAATACATAAAAAATAGTGACATCAAGAACATTTTCCACATCACTAATCATCAGGGAGATGCAAATCAAAACAACTATGAGGTGCCACCTCACACCACAGAGATTGGCACACATCACAATGAATGAGAACAAACAGTGTTGGCGGGGATGTGGAGAGAAAGGAACTCTTTTTTTTTTTTTTTTAAATATGGAATACTTCACGAATTTCTTATCCACTGCTGTTGGGAATGCCGTCTAGTTCAACCTTTATGGAAAGCGATATGGAGATCCCTCCAGAAACTGGAAATCGAGTTCCCATACGATCCAGCTATACCACTCCTAGGAATATACCCTAGGAACACAAAAATACAATTCAAAAGCCCCCTCCTTACACCTATATTCATTGCAACACTATTTACCACAGCAAGACTCTGGAAACAACCAAGATGCCCTTCAACAAACAAATGGCTAAAGAAACTGTGGTACGTATACACAATGGAATATTATGCAGCTATCAGGAGAGATGAAGTCATGAAATTTTCCTATACATGTATGTAAATGGAATCTATTATGCTGAGTGAAATAAGTCAGAGTGAGAGAAAAAAACGCAGAATGGTCTCACTCCTCTATGGTTTTAAGAAAAATGAAAGACATTCTTGCAATAATAATTTTCAGACACAAAAGAGAGAAGGGCTGGAAGTTACAGGTCACCAAATGAAGCTCACCAGAAACAGGGATGAGTTTAGTTAGAGAAATAACTACATTTTGAACTATCCTAATAATGAGAATGTATGAGGGAAACAGAAAACCTGCCTAGAATACGGGTGGGGTTTGGGTGGGGTGGAGGGAGATTTGGGACATTGGTGATGGGAATGTTTCACTAGTGATGGGTGGTGTTCTTTACATGACTTAAACCCAAACACAATCATGTATGTAATCAAGGTGTTTATATAAAATATAAAACAAAAGAAAAATACAAATAAAAGGCAAAAAAAGAATATTTTCTTCAATTTGGTAGTGCACATAAGGAAGCTAAGATTTAAAGAGAAGAAATTGTCTAAGATTGTTGACATTTATGTGGATTACTTTAGTCCTACACTATCTTTTACTACACCAAATTCCTTTTCTGTTTGCTAAGTTTTGGTATTTCAGTTTTGGTCTCCATCCAGCTGAGCTCAGTGGTTACTCCTGACTCTGTGCTCTGAAAATTGCTCTAGGCTCAGGGAACCATACGGGATGCCAGGTATTAAAACAGGGTCAGTCCAGGGTTGGCCACATTAAGGCAAATACTCTACCACTGTGCTATTGCTCTGCCCCCCCCCACCCTTACACCAAATTCCTAATGAAAGCTCAGAGGTACATAAAGCCCAAATTCAAACTCAAGGAAGTCAATAGGAGATGGCAAAAATCAATTTTAAGTGGTTTTAACTTATCTGGTTGATACCCCAAACCCAAAAAAGCCAAAATGATTTTTTTAAGACTACAAAGGAGTATAATGATTCATATTAGATTTCACCTTTCAAGATTATCTTTACACATATGTAATCTGCTCTCTATTATATTTTATTATTTTATATTTATATCATTTTATGATAAATACAGTATTATTTTATTAAGCTTAAATAATATAATAAATTAATCTAATATATCTAACATATCAAATTAATAAATTGATATATTAATCTAATATAAAGAATATATTCAAAATAAAAGCTAGCTTTGTATCAAATAGCAAATGTAACATTTTAAATGCCTAATATTAAGTGAATTTAACCAAATGTGTCTTATCTATTCTTGAGCTTAAATTTCCACTACTACCCCAAAATAATTCTGCATAATTATAAGTTAAAGCTAAATATATACTAATTTCCTAAAAAATAATTTTAAATATTTTTACTTTTCCATAGCACCTATTTTTTATAGAATGCTTCCAATAGAATTTTTCTAACTACTCTTCCATTTACTATTTTCTAAAATTATTTACTTATCCCATTTTCCCATTTTTGTCTACATATTTATGTTTATGCCCATGCTCTATCTCACTGAAAGACCACTCATTTCAAATAGCTATATCAAAATATTAGGAAATACATGAAATATTACTTCTTTTCTGCAGTCATCTTCAAGCCATACCAGCCTCTGCCTCCTTTAAACATCAGTGACATTTATTTCTGTCTTTTAATTAACACTGAAAATTTTACCTGAATACAATAGATAGAAGTGAACATAGATCACTGGATATGCTTCAGCCTTTGACAGTATCTTGGATCACGTATTAAGAAAGTGACTGTCTTTGAAGTGAATAGTGATATGAGACATCAGGATAATAAAATGGGACCAGAAAAAGTAAGTAAATGATATTTGTAAAATAGGAAGTCTGTGAAAAGGCATAGAAGTTGTCCTTAAATCAGAAATATAATTATCATCCTAGACTCCTCCCACCCATTGGTGCATAGGGGTCACTCCTGGCAGTATAAGGGCCACTCTTGACAGATGTATGTGGTGCTGGAATTCAAACCAGGATCAGTCACTTACAAAGTCAGTACTTTAATTCCTACATTATCTACCCAACACCTGCAATTTTATTTCAAATATCTCAAACATGAATCCTGAACCCTAGTCTGATTGGTAGTTAGGTTACTCATTTTTTTCTTATAATGTATACAATATCTACTATAGGCATTACACTATTCTAAGAATTAGTAATACTTAATAAGGAAATGGACACTGGTTAAGGGATTAATATTGAAAAATTGTATGCTTGATGCCAATTCATAAATAACTGTAATTCAAGGTGACTAATTTTAAACAATGTTGTAATTTTTTTAATAATTTTATTATAATACTATTATTACCAAGTTATTCAGAATACAGTTGTTTCAAGCTAAATTTCCAACACTAATCCAATCACCAGTGTGACCTTCCCTTACCAATATCTTCAGCCCACCACCTCAGCCTATCTCCTTGCAGACACAAACATATTATATTTTATTCATATTATTTCTTTTTTTTTTTTTTGGTTTTTGGGCCACACCCGGTGACGCTCAGGGGTTACTCCTGGCTATGAGCTCAGAAGTTGCTCCTGGCTTGGGGGATCATATGAGAAACTGGGGGATCAAACTGCGGTCCGTCCTAGGCTAGCCCAGGCAAGGCAGGCACTTTACCTCCAGCGCCACCGCCCAGTCCCTCATATTATTTCTTACAACACAAAGGCAAGTGGGTTTATCAAAACTTATATGTATAGGAATCAATGTGTGATAATTATTATATTTCTTAATATCTGAGGATTTAAAGAAAGTCTGTCATGTTCTATTTTTAATAAAATCAAAGGCTGCTTAAGTTACACTTTTAAAATTAACGATGATAGCAAAATTAAAATCAATGGAAAAATAAATATTCCATTCACTGGTATTTTGCATCTGTTATTTCTAAAATCCCTTTGGGGAGTCTGCTTTATAATCCTAGGGTTGGGATCCTACAGCTTCATCTCTAGACTACTAATATTTCCCTGTAAAGATTTCTAGACATTTCTTGGAAGACCAGAGGAAGAAAACAAATATGCTGACTATTCGTATTTTTATTGACAGTTGGTTCTGTAATGGCAGCCAGAGCCAGCCTTCAACTTCATCCATTGTCTCTTCCAGAAACAGCCTCTTCAGGCTCCCCCAGTGGTACTAGCAAGAGGTGAGGAGAGCTGATTCTTCAGAAGACTTAGCAAACTTAGAACTTGACAACTCTTCTCAAATGTGGTCTTTTTCTTTTTTTAATATTTTAGTACTATGGGGACCTTCAGCTTAACTTTTTTCTTTCATTTCCCCAGGCAAAGAATAGTAAGTGCTTTCTACAGTTATTATCTCTGTTTCATTTTTGCACTTCAACTCTCCAAACCTATAAAAACCATTCCTTTCATATTAAATCTCTTGTTGATATATGTCTTGAGGTTTCTGTCTTCTGACTGAAAGCTAATATGCCATAAAAACAGTAACCAAAGAGAAAATGATATAATTATATTAATTATTATTAGTACACTTAAGTGAAAAGGCCATATGAAAAATGATAGGTTATAATAGCAATATACTAACTAATTATTATAATTATGCTTATGTTTACATGAAATACATGTACATGTACAAATGCCTAATAAGACATTCTTACAATTTATAGAAGAAAACAAATCTAGAAAAAATTGTAATTGGTAAATCCAAAAGCAAGCTTAAAGTGTTGGGTGTGGATCAGGAGATAATAATAGATGAGAAAAGATGTAATATTTTACTAGGTGAGAGAAAGGAAGTAGAGGGAAAAAATAAAGATTTTGCTATTGAGGACTCAGAGAAATGGTTAAACTCTGAAAACCCATTGAAGGTTGAGCAAACAAGATTTTCTTACATTGGCTGTGGGCGGTGAAATAAAAGAAAGGTCAAATCTATCACCTAGGGAAATGAAAGGACAGAATTGCCATTAACTTAGATGCAGAACACGGTGGGATTTTGATTGGGATATAAGATGGGGTGTTCAGTTTGGACACTTGAGTCTGAAATGTCTTTGATTTCTATTATTTGTGAACTTTTCCCTTCTATGTCATTTACTCACTTCATTTAAAAATGCAACCTGCTCTCAGTTCTTTGCCATAGTCTAGAAGAGGGTTTTAGATTTGTATCTGTTCTCTGCCTCAATTTTCTCTCTCTCCTCTCTCTTCCTTTTTATACTTCTGCTACTGTGATGACTCAAAATGAATCACAAGATTACTAACCTGAAAATAACATCACAGGTTATCAGTCTCTACAATTTCTAAGGAGATATATATATATATATATTTGTATGTGAAATATTGTCCTCTTTAAGTATTTGAAGCTGTCTATCAAATAACCATATTCCCTACAAATTCTTTGCTGAAATTCATGTCAGGCTTGCATGCTGCCTTCATTCTAATGTTTAACACTGCTTTACCACTTACATACTATATGGTAATTAACTTACTCTGTTTCTTCTCATAAAGAATTTAATATATAGTCCACTGGTAATAAAATACAGCCTAATAAATATTCTACTTAAGGCACAAATACAATAACTGTGAGGACAGAAAGCTTTCAAAAAGACAGAAAAGTCTATATTTAAATATTTTTATGTGTATCCTGCAAATTTAATTTTAAAGTATCATATAACCACCAGAAAAGTTAAAGACAAAACAATACTCAGGTTTTTCAATATAATCTTGTGGAAAGCCTAGAATACACATTTTTTAATTGGTTGCATCTTTTTTTTTTACCAACAATATTGCTCCCTGTATGGATTCCTAGTGACTTTTTATGAAAACCTTGCAGTAAATGTTCTTTATTTTCTTTGGGTTTGATAATATGTATTTTTTACTCACATGTGAAAATAAGTAAACTAATTATAAAAAACATTGTCAGGAGTTTTTTTTTTCCTGCAGAGAAAGTGAGGATCTCATTGTGACCATTGTGGAAAACAAAGCTTACTTTCTTGACCCTCCTGGTTTTTCTGTTCCCTTTGTCTAGCTCTTCATGTGTTGCATGCTGCTTTGACATTTTTAAATCCCAAAGATCTTGTCTTTCTGGCCACTGCTTCACATATTTCCACCTGGCTCAAAATTCACCACTTCTGATTGGATAAGATTTGTCCACTGGATTCCAACTAACTTGGTAATTTTTTTTTCCCCTCAGGTTGATAGCTACCTGCTACCTTACATGTGAAAAAATATTCTAAAAACAAGAAAACTTCAGTAAACAGTAAAAAAAAAATGTAGGAAACCTGGGCATTCCACATTTAAGAGTATAAGTTTATAAAAAAATTAAAAAAGAATATAAGTTTAGAAGGGACTTCAAAGATCAATATTAGACAAATTATTTTCAAAGCTGCTACATTATTTCAGAACCATTTAGAATTGTGATGATGCACGTGGAAGAAACAAGGCAAATAAAAAGTCATAGATCTAGTCCTGCCTCCAAATTAGAGGGGGAAATAAAGGAGGTACCAAGACCAAACAGGTGTAGGATCACTAAGTAGTAAGCTGGGCACAGAGAAGACCACTCATGCTAGCAGCCCTGGGGGTGAGAGAGGAGGTTATGGGAGGCAGGGCGGGTATGGAGGTGGAGGGAGGACAATTCGTGATGGAAATTCCCCTGATTTTATGTTAATATGTACCTAAAATATTATTGTCAATGATATGTAGGCCACTATGTTTAAAATAAAAATATATTATTAAAAAAGTCATAGTCAGAAATTAGAAATAAGTTCCATTTTTTCAAAGTACAAATACCTTAGAACTCTTTTGCATATTTTAATGTACTTAACTTTAAAAATAGTCATAGGCCATGACTTAAGATGTCTAATACTTGTCTCTTTTATTAACTACTCAGTTAAGTAATTCATGAAGCAGAAATGCTGTGAGTTTTTTTTTTCATTTTATATCAAGCATCTTCAAAATTTAGAGTTTCTTTGATACTGATGTTTATGGGAAGGAGAGAAAAATAAGACAAAGTCTAACTGAAGAAATTCATCTCACATTCTCACATGTTTCACTAAAAAGAAGAATAACAGGTATGTTGTTAAGCAAACTATTTTTTCTGCTTCCTTTTACATATCCTTTTCAAACATCTATTTATGAGTCTAATCAGTTGTAACTGAACTGAGTTATAGACCAGAACTCATCTATTTGTTCTCTTCCTTCTCTTCTATTTTATTTTTTATTTGTTTGTTTTGGGAGAACCCGGTAGTACTCAGGGATTATACCTGGCTCTGTATTCAGAAATCTCTCTGAAATCCCGCTTGGCAGGCTCTGTGGACCATATTGGATATGGGATGCCAGAGATTGAATCTGGGTTCTTCCTGGGTTGGTCATGTGCAAAGCAAACACCTTATCTCTATGCTATCACTCCATCCCCACTGTTCCTTTCCTTGAAAAATTAAAATTATGTTGGTCTTTTCTCTCCTAATGTTCTCAAAGCATAATACTGAGATATGACACTTGTTAATTGGGACATAAGGAATTTACATAGATATAATTTTAGTAAAATACACTTAGTCAAAGAATAGATATTTTAAAAGACATTAATCACCCAAACAGAGAGAGGACCATAGAAATTGTACAAAAGCAAGAAAGATGAAAATAAAAATGTATTAGTATTTGCCCTAGGGAACCTTAAGGAAAGTGGAGAAGGAAACTTGAGGGAGTGATAACCAAATAAGAGACTGGTCTTAAGTACCCTTTGTAGACCAGGAGTACTCTGGGCTCACTTAAGCATTGATCAGATTATTCTTTAATTTGTTTTCTAATTTTACCCTTTACAATATCTTTAACAGATTCCCTCCCATCAATTTTTGGCCCCTATCAATTTTCTGCATCAAAGTGATTACACACACTATAAAATTAATGACTGAAATAAAAATTTAAATTACATCTGGATGATTTGGGATATGCTCTTTTTTATCAACATTCATATTTAGTTTTTAAAAGTTGCAGAAGCATATTAAAAGAATTCTATGCCCCCAGGGTTCTCGTGTTTCAGACAAAGAGAATGCTCATTAGAATTACTGAACTATTTTATGGCAAAAAATAATTTTAAAGCCATCACACTCAAAAAACTTAAGTTACTGAATCCAAAATTGACTTGTGTTGTGAATTAAACATTTCAGTCAATTTGTACAAGGCCCGTTAAAGCAATACATGATCAGCTCTGTCAGTTTATTATGCCCAATACAGCAAAGATCTATAGGTCAGTCAGAGGACTATTTGCCTTATATTTTCTGGAGAGGTGAATCCTCTTAACTGAATCCTACACTTAATCATTCCCAAATCCCCAATGCTATCTCCTGATCCCTGTTTCGATTTAAAATAAAATTCATTTTCTAGTGTTCTGTGTGAGTTTGCTTCGGGCTTGACTTAGAGATTTATGAATAGCATTTACTGTTTGCTTGCTGACCACTTCAGGGCTTCGGATCCCCATGGGTGATTCTCACAAGTTGTGTTGGAGAGTAGAGATGGGAGGGGGCAAGGGGTAAGGCTGGAGAGAACCTGAAATGGAGAGTTATTTCATACAATAAAACATAGAACCTTATCACTTGAAGCCAAAGCAAATATTTTTATGATGAAGTAACCTCCTGGATTCAAGAGGTATTATGATATGAGAATATAGAAATGTCTGAAACTTCACCCTTTTCCATATTTCTGTTGCTTTCTACTTCTGGCAAAAAATGCACTATGCTGCAGAGAGGAAACACAATATGTTTTGGTGATGGCAATGTTAAGTCCTTTATTATTCAATCAAATAACTTCAAATAACTAGATAATCAGTTAATTGAGAACAACAGTCAGGGGCCCGGGAGATAGCATGGAGGTAAGGCGTTTGCCTTTCATGCAAAAGGTCATTGGTTCGAATCCTGGTGCCCCATATGGTCCCCCATGCCTGCCAGGAGCAATTTCTGAGCATGGGGCCATGAGTAACCCCTGAGCACTGCTGGGTGTGACCCAAAAAACAAAAAACAAAAAAAAAACAAACAAAAAAAAAAAGAGAGAGAACAACAGTCAACCAGATTTTTGTTAAAAGTGAACTATTTTTCAACTGGAAGTTACTGTTGAGAAACAGAAAATAAATGACTATGGCCCCCAAAGTCCTTGGATGTTCCTTGCATTTTATATGTGTTATAGTCCTCGTAATCTCCAAATTCACAGATACTAAGCTTCTTTATTTACAATTCACAATTCTTATCTCAGGCACAAATATTGAATTCAAGGCACTTCTTTGCTGATTTCCATTCTATTGAAGATGTAATTAATGTGATCTTTCACAACCCATGCTCAGTTACATTTTAACTTTAAAACTTCCTAAATTCTCTTTGAGGGACTGAATTATTCTAATTGGTCCTCCAGCTTTTAACGAGAGAATCATTAAAACAAAAAACACTTCCTTTTTGTATGATATTCAACACATGATTTAATTTCCACCTTCTACTATAAAAACTATTGAAGGTGTTAAACAAGCAAATCACATAGCATGAGATGAGAAAAAAAATAAATTGGACTACTTGCTACTTTTACTTATTTATAGTGTGAAGACATTTATACTGTTTTCTAAATGATTCTCCTAAAATAAAAAATTCTTAAATATCAGCTCTTAGAGCCATACCATTTGTTCACTTAAACCTGTACTATCTATTTAGATGAGGTAAAAACAAATCTTAGCTTGGCATTAAATGCCCCTCAAAATCTTTTCTTCTTGTTATTCTTGTCCTTAGGCATCCCTGACCTGTCTTTGCGGGAATTATTTTTAAAATGCCATCACTATTTTAAACATTAATTCCATCCAGAAGGGTAAATGTGATTGTGGAAGTGAAGATTCTCCCTGTTATGTGCTGCCCCTTGCCAGCCACTGCAGAGAAGAATCAGCACTGGAAGGATGATGTCTCTGTAATGAATCCCAAGTAATGATTTCTCTTATGTAAGAATTCCTCTTATGAACATCCAGGGTTTCTTTTATGCATACTTTTCAGGCCCTATCAAAAAGTACTGTGAACTGGAGTAGTCGTGTGAATATGCAGTTATGCTTCCTAAGCTATTTAGCGCTCTCCTAAAGAAGAAATACTCCAACCTTCGACTGAGTTTTAATTTCATTCACATCTGGATTTAGACATAAATCCCCACTTTTCTGTACAGGGCACCCCAATGCCTGTTCTTTTAAAGGCTAGCCATAGGATAGAAGAGAATGATTATTTTGAAAGGTTATATCTTCGGGGTCTGTTTCCAGAGGAGTTCCTGAATGTCTTTTGTAGCCAAAGAGATTGCTGTTCAGAAAAGAGTTCCAAAGGCCCAGTGAGCTGCCGACCTCTCATTCCCAAGGCTATCCAGTTATTATAACCTAGAGAATCAGTCTGGCAATGCTCACACAATGTGATACGTGTAACCTTTATCATTCTTAAACTAAAAAAGAGAAGAATATAGAAATTAAACAAAACCAATCTCCTGTAGCACTTTGGTTTATCTTTTAAAAACTACTTCATTGAATTTGTAATGAAATTAGATCAGACTAAAAACACATATCTTGTGTGAGTGGAATATAATTTATTGTGTCAAAAAATTCTAGAAGTTATATAATACAGTGAGAGGTTGCTTGTCTTACATGTGTCTGGCTCGGGTTTGATACCAGGCTCCCCATATGGTTTCCTGATCCCCAACAGCACTGATTCCTGAGGATAGAGCCAAGAGGAAGTCCTGAGCACTGCCATATGTGCCCTCCCAAAAAAAATCTTTACATTTTCTTTAGAAGACATTATAAACATAAGATAGTATATTTTAGTTTTTGTTGTAAACATACATGTGCATGATCCACAAACTATTGATAATTAGTGTATTTAATAATCTATCTGTCAAACTCAAATAGATGTTTTTTTCCATTGACATCAACCTAAAACTTAGCTCACAGTTCATGAATAAAATGGTTCTACATATGAATCTGTACACTTCATATTTCTTATTCTCCCAGATGTATCCATACTTTTTAAAGCTGCAAGATTATACATTTTGCTTTTTAATCAAAAGAAAAAATTAAAGGATAATAGTCAAAGAAAATAATATATTGATATATTTGAGATATGTTTAAAATAATAAAAGCAAATGTATTATATTATATATGTATTATATTATTATAGACCATATACATACATATAAAATATCTAACAGATAAATTAAGGAAAACACAGAAAAGAAAATGAGGGAATAATAGCAAATAAGTAAATTTGAGTCCTAAGTAAAAAAGTTTGAGTCCCCAAAACAAGAAATGATGCCATCAAGCTTTAAAGCAAATAAGTCCAAGAATGAGTCTGCTATTTAATAATCTAAACTTAAAGTTCAGTGGGACACAAAGCATCTCTCTAGTTCTTCCTTTACAGGAGCATAAAATGTCTACTTGTCATCATTCAGATTCTATGAAATTTTACTAAACGACCACATTAGTTCCAGAATTTAGATATCCATCATGGGTATAAGACTCCAGAACTGGTCATGATTAAGTTTATCTCACAGCGGTGAAGAAAAATTTTGAGATAATTTTGAGCATAAATTAGAAAATAAATGAAGAGCTATTTTTCATAAATTTGATTTTGCAAATCTTACAGTTTATTGTCAATCACCCATTCTACTTGACATTCTCCCTTTTGGAATTCATCACTATTCATTCTCGTCTGTACATTATGTAGCACTGTGACCTGCTTGAGTACTGATCATATACTTTGTGCATCATATTGAGGTTATGTCAAATTAGATTACTTGAGAGGAGAATTTTATGTAATTCAGTGTTTCTAATTTTTAGAGATTTGCAGAGTGAAATAACTAACAACATTTTTGAAAAAGGTAATCAAAATATAACAATGCCCTTCTTACTGAGCATCAGAAAATTTAAAATAGATCCAGCTGGAATTTCTTCAGTTGACTGAAATAATAAATAATTTTAACAATATATCAGCATGATAGTTTGCTCTAAGGGGCTAGAGCCTATTAATTGGGGTGGGCTTTTACCTTGCACCTGGTGAACCTAGGTTCAATTATCAGCACCCCATCTAGTCAATTCTCTGAGCCTACTACGAGTGATTCCTGGGCACAGAGTCAAGAGTAAGACCTGAACACCTCTGGGTGTGACCCCCAGACAAAAACAATTTGAAAAACGCAAGACTCACGTGGTCCAGGTAATTGATTCAATTTTCAGCTATATATGTACTTCTTTTTTACTTTTTTCTTAATGTTGAAAAGTATGTAAAAGTTTGGGATATGTACTAATCTATGGAAAGAAAATAAGTTCTCCTGAGAACTGATAATTGGAATGCTACTCTACCTGAGATGAGGGCTGCTCCCAATCTCAATATGCTTAGATATTTCCAACTAGTCTGTGTGTTAAGAATGAATAAAAAGCTTAGATGGGCTAACACAGTTTGCAAGTAAGACTCACAAAGACTGCCTTCTCTTTTTAGCCTAAGAGGGAAGGATCTATTTGACATATTTCTTAAGGATTCTTTTATTCTGTCACTTTTCAAGCACAGAATAAAAAACACCTTTCTTTTTTCCTACTAATATATTTTTTGATTTTCCCATCAGCCCTGCAAGTCTGAAAACCTGCTAAAAGTTTCTTTCGTGCACTCACATAAGAAAATACACTTTTTGCCTAAATGGGGAAAAGAGTTCAATTCACCCAGAGACGTGTACTTTAATATACTGTCAGGTTTTATAGATGTAAATATATGCATCTTTGATCTGGAAATTCCATGAATATTTATTATAATATACAAAAAAGTACAAAAATTATTATATAAGAGATGCTGAAATGCAGTAAGAGAAAAGTGAAGCTGTATCCCAGATTATCTATTTGATAAGTATTTGTATAATAACATTAAATAGCATGAAATCCAAAACTTTAAATGAACATTTAATATTCATCAAATATCCAAATTATGAAAACATATAAAAGTTAGAGTTAGGGGGTTAATAAATATCCTAGGGAAAAGGTTATACTAGCAAAGAACAAAATATGAGGCACTGGAAAAATGCTAATAAGAAGATATAAGTAGTCTTATATAGATATCTTTCTAGTATCAAGAAATTAGCAGAGTGTCAATTGCATACTTTATAAATAAAGTAGATATATTATAAACCTAGAGATTTTCTACAAAAGAAACAATATTTTAAAACTCATTGTTAAATACATATTTTAGAATTTATTTCAATGTATTTTATAGCTTAGTAATGAGATTACAGTAGTGTTTAAGCTCACAGTACTAAAATTATTGCACACCACCACCACTTATGTCTCCATATTTTCCACCCCATCCCTACATCACCTCTGGTCCAACCTGTCCTACCCATTCCCCAGGCATTGTCCTACTTTTTTGCTGGTAGACAAGTATTGTTTTTACCCCCAAATTGTCATTTTACCCACTGCTTTATTTTGAAAGCTGTTTTTAAAAACTCTAGATCAGCTTGGCTATTTATACATTATGAAATGCCTGGTTATTTTGTTTGGTTGTGCATACAAGAAATTCTGCAGAAGGATTCAATAGACTTATAACTCTTAAAATTTATATTTCCTCCAACTGACAAGTAAACATTAAAACTTTTTCTTACACCCCATTGAATTCTTTTGTAAAAAATAAAACATTAAAAGGATTACATATTGCTTAGAGAAATTCTGAATTTATTCAGCTGTTCAACTTGACCTGAAAATCTCCAAACTCAAAATAAGTCATCTATGTCTAGATGAGAAACTGAAATGTTTAAAATGAGTCAATTGAGACATCTACCTCAGATCACAGCAACTGCAAACTAACATTGCATTGTAATTCTTAGTAGTTTTGAAAAATCTTTTTCAAGTGTAAATTCTAACTTTAATCTCTAATAATATATTACAAAAGACCTCTCTAGTGGAGACCTCATTTAACCTACATTTCACTTGGGATGGGTAAATTACATTGCTTATATTGATCACATAAAATAAATATCACTGAATAAATAATAATACTGTATGACTATATCTACAATAACTACAATTTACCTGATATCTCAAAGCAAGAATTTTCTCAGATTTATAGCTACTCCTACATAACCTATCCCTAATCTCCATATAAGTCTTATTGAGTGCAAAACATGGATTAATCTCTGACCTATTCATTTTTCTCTATTTTTACTTATTTTGCTTCACTTTGAACCTATATTACTTTATAAATATGGTACTAATGTGTCAAGTTTCATGTCTCTAATTTTTGTACTACTATTCTAAGCCCTAAGTTTAGTAAAAAAAAAAAAAGTAGGCTTTCTCTCACCCTTGCTTTCTCTCAATTTTTCTCTATAGTTGTTCAGATATCTAAAACAAAGTACAATAGAATGCAAAGCATTCATGATCTGGTTTCTTCTTCATTCTTTTTTAATATCAAAAGTTTATTAATAGGGGCCAGAGAGATTGCACAGTGGTAAGGCGTTTGCATTGCATGCAGCCAACCCAGGACGGATGGTGGTTTGAATCTCAGCAGCCCATATGGTCCCCCGAACCTTCCAGGAGCGAGTTTTTTTTTTTTTTTTTTGGTTTTTGGGCCACACCCAGTGACACTCAGGGGTTACTCCTGGCTATGCGCTCAGAAGTCGCCCCTGGCCTGGGGGGCCATATGGGGCACGGGGGATCGAACCGCGGTCCGTCCAAGGCGAGCGCGGTAAGGCAGGCACCTTACCTCCAGCGCCACCGCCCGGCCCCCAGGAGCGAGTTTTGAGTACAGATCCAAAAGTATTCCCTGAGCACTGCCAGGTGTGACACCAAAACAAAAAAAAAAAAATAGTTATAAGTTATATTTCAAATTGAGAAGTTTTGGGGGGTTATAGCAATTTTATTTAGGCACTACTATTCACGGTGCAATTAATCATACATTTTTATGCATCCATCCTTTCAACGCCTCATCTATCATCAGAGATCCTGTTACTCTTCACCAGTGTCCACTACCTTCCACAAATGCCCCCATTTACCTCCCATTAACCAGTCCCATTCCTATAAGAAGCATTTTTTTATGTTTTTATACTAGTTTACAGTATTGTTACTAATAAAGTTTATGCATATGCTTAATCACTGTACTTGTTTTTTAAAGGAACTCCTTTAATACTTTTTAAAAACTTGGTTTCAGAACTGTGAAATTATTCAGCTATTGCCTAACTCTAAAACTATGTATCATTCTTTCAAATTTAAATGATACTCTAGCTTGATAGAGTGTTTTTGGTTAGTTGTTCATTTCACTGAGCTTTTGTACTATATATCTCCATCTCTCTGATTTATAGAGTCTAGTTTTTAAATCTGCTGTGAATCTTATGGGCTTTCTTTTGCATAAAAATTCCTTTTTGATCTTGCAGCTTTCAATTTTCTGACTCTGTCTTTGAGTACAATGTATCTTGAAGTTTTTTTTTCTATTCAAGTCTATTATTATAGTTTTGTTCTCCTCAACCCCATCTTAGATTTTATTCTAAATTTTAAATGAGTATCAGTTCTTGAACATATTAGAACATTTTGTGGTTTCAAGTTAGATTTTATCTTTTGCTTATAGAAATCCTCCTTTTCTATACTACTTCATTTATAGCTCTCTAACTAAAAAATAAATTTATTCACAACTGCTCAAGCAATCAAACATAGAAGTGATGAAGTGATCAGCCATTTCTGGGAATGTCTGTCATGTCCTATGCATGTCCCTATCCTAGTCTCAGAACTCCCAACTGCATAGTTAGGTATTTTTATCTCAGTCTAAGTCTTTAAGGATGGTAACTGTTTATATTTATCTCTGCATTCTAAACACCTATTACTGAGTCTAGATCATAGCTCTGAATCAATGTTTATTGAATAAGCCATTGAATCAATAACATGAAATATATTCTGTTTTTCTGATGTGAGATCTATGTCATATTACATATTGAAACATCTCAGAATTACAGAGCAGTTTAATAAAGAATGATCTTGGCAGTCCTTGAACTGACTTTTTTTAACTTTTAAAGTTCTAAATAAGAGAAAGCTGCTAAGAGATAGAGAATACAGTGGTGTAAAAGCACACAACTGATGATAGGGGTGGGTAGTATGACTGAATATACTTTCTACTGCAATCAAAGATATATATGTCAATAAATTCATTAAAACAGAATAACTATGATAAATAATACAAATAGCAAACATGGGAAGTATATACAATGTGAAAAGTTATATAATTTAGACCATCACTTTCACTAATTTTAATGGCCATAAAAGTGAATTGCTAGCCACTCTGCTTCCTAAAATTATCTGCGACTTTCAGCTTTTGTTCACTTGATACCTAGCTTTTAATATACCCTCTATACTAGGCAGTATATTTACTATGACAATGATAATTAAAATGCATGCCTCCTTAGTTTTATAACATTAGAAGATAATTATTCTAATTTTATTATCAGTGATTATGAAGAGGACAAAATAGAGCACTTAGTCAAAAATATTAGAAAAGAAAATAATACAATTTATCCTAATTCAGGAATTCAGAATTCAGTCTAAAATTTTTCTTTTTTTCTACTTTTTTTCTTATTTTGTTTAAATAGTTTGAATCATTTGATCTTTGGTAGTGTCTTCCAATAAGTATAGAAAAGATGAAGGGAAGTTGGTTCTATGAAACTTGTTTCATACCTTTCTAGGCATATAGACAATTGCAAGCAATATAGTAATCTTCTATGTTATAAGATACTAAGACTAAATTATAGCTAAGGTTTCTAAAGTGTTGAAGCCTCAACTAAGGTTTCCTCTATTTTTCATTATTAGCAAATACCCATACTCTAAAACTCGATATGTTTACACAAATATTACTACCAAAATATTTAACTTCCAAGGTGTTGGTGATTTAATCACAAAATCCATATGAACTAAGAGAGGAAAAACAACCAAAGTCACACTAACAGAATACATCAATATGAAATTCCACATTGCATTCGGTTAAAATTTAGAAAAGTATCAGATATACTATCATCTCTTTAAAATACCTTATAACTTCAAACTGACTCTGAGTTATTTTAAGACTGTATTATTTCTTCATTTTTTGTTGTTTTGCTTTGCAATAAAAGAAGGTAACTAATTATTGTGGTTTCTCTCATATGTGGAATAAAATTAATTAATGAAAATCAGCAAGTATCACATTTTAAAAAGATGCCTCAGCGATTTAGAAATACAGTATGCCTTGCAAGACACCCAACCCTGTTTGATTCCCTTAACACTAGCTCCCAGAGCCACACAAGGTACAGTCCTGGAGGAATCCTTACACTGCTGGTATGCTAGCCCATGTATCCCACATTATGGGCCTAAGCAAACCTTCACCACAGTGTCTTCACTGGGAAAAAAAAATCATTGAGAGGGACCTCAGGGACTCCAGAACACTGCTTGAGAGCCTCTACCTCACCATTACCTCTACCCATGAAAGCATCAAAGTGCAAAAATTATGATGCTTATTAGAGTTAAAGGGGAAAAGGCTCAATCGGATAATAAGAATGACACAAATGGCCTTTCCTGAATTCTTGGAGCTCTCCTCAAAGCTCAGAGTCCTGGGAAGCGAACCCACAAAACACTGCATTCTGAAGCTGCCAGCGAGCGAATGAGTGAGTAAGAACTGGCAGGCTGTGGGGCTTTCCAATTGGAGAGTTGCTTGCTCTTCCTGCGGGAGACTCTGCCCGCTGTGCTCTGCTGAGAAAACTGAGGACCTTCACAGGAAGAAGGGAGCTTCTTCCTGTGCTTCTATCTTTCCTGAATTCTTAGAGCTCTCCTCAGAGATCAAAGCCCTGGGATGTGAACCCACAAAACACTGCATACTGAAGCTGCCAGCAAGTGACTAAGTGAGTAAGAACTGGCAGGCTCTGGGGCTTTACAATTAGAGAGCTGATTGCTCTTCCTGCGGGAGACTCCACCCTGCATCACAACACGCAGGAAAAACAACACTACTAATGTGACAATGGGGAGAACTCGCAGGCAAACACCATGCACAGAGAATGAAGACAATAGCTTGGATGACCTTAAAAATTACAACCATCTGATTAACCTCTCAGATAAGGAACTTAAAATAGAAATATGGAATATGTTTGTAAAACTCCAAGAAAGCATAGATCAATCTAAACAGAACACAAAGACAAAAATCAGAAAACTCCAAAGTGAAATAGCAGACCTGAAAAACACAGTAGCTCAACTGAAAACCTCAGTGGATGCCCTCAACACCAGGGTAACAGCAGCTGAGGAGAGAATCGGAGTACTGGAAGATGAGATGCAGAAAAACTCAAGACAGCAGAAGAAATGGGAAAAGAACCATAGGACAAATGATCAGGCAATGGAAAAAGTACTCAAGGAATGTGAACAGATGAAAATAGAAGTCTTTGATAAATTCAACAGAAACAACATAAGAATCATTGGACTCCCAGAGACCCAAGTAGAAGATCACCAGGAAGAATCAACTGTCAAAGACATCATAAAAGAGACAATACCAGAGTTAACGACTACATGCAATCAAAGCCTGCATGCCCGAAGAGTAACAGCCAAAAAGAGGCCCAAAGAAAAACACCCCCAGACACATCATCGTTACAATGACAAATCCCATAGACAGAGATAGAATACTGAATGCAGCAAGAACAAAAAGGGAAATTACATTCAAAGAAGCATACCTAAGACTTACAGCAGACATGTCACAAGAAACTCTCAAGGCCAGAAGACAGTGGTGGGATATTATGACAAGACTGAATAAAATGAATGCCTCACCAAGAATACTGCACCCAGCCCAACTCACCTTCAGATTTAAAGAATACATAGCTTCATGGATAAATAGCAGTTTAAAAACTTCACAGATGATAACCCAGCCTTAAAGAAAAAACTGACAGGTATACTCTAAGACAAGAGAGACCAACAAACACAGGAAACTTATCTACAAAGATGACATTAAATCCTATGACAATCATCTCCCTCAATGTTAATGGACTAAATGCACCAATTAAAAGACACAGAGTAGAAAAATGGGTCAAAAAGATGAATTCAACCTTCTACTGCCTACAAGAAACACATCTGTATAGTCAGAACAAACATAGACACAAAATCAAAGGCTGGAGGAAAACCATCCAAGCAAACAACACTTTCAAAAAAGCTGAGGTGGCCATATTAATATCTGATGACGACAACTTTATACTCAGAAAAGTGGTAAGGGACAAAAATGGACAATATGTTCTAATCAAGGGATATGTGCAACAGAAAGAAATCAGACTATTAAACATATATGCACCCAATGAGAGACCAGCAAATTATTTAATACAGTTATTGGCAAATCTGAAAGAAGAAATCAATGATAACACAATAATTATGGGAGACCTCAACACTATCAACACTTGGTAGGTCAGCCAGAATGAAACCCAACAAAAACATACTAGTCCTGAAAAGAGTAATGGAACAAAGAGGCCTAGTATATAAATATATATATAAATATATATATATATATATATATATATATAGGACAATCCATCCCAAAAAAACTGGATATAGATTCTTCTCCAATGCACATGGGTCATTCTGCAGGATAGACTACATGCTGACACATAAAACATACCTCCATAAAATCAAGAGGATAGAAATCTTGCAGGCTACCTTTGCTGACCACAAGGCGCTGAAATTAGATGTGAACTACAAAGCCACACAGAAGAAAAACATTAACAACTGTAAATTAAACATCCTGCTACTGAACAACCAGTGGGTCCGAGATGAAATCAAAAAGAAAGTCAAAACTTTCCTGGAAACAAATGATAATGAAGACACAACCCTCCAGAATCTATGGGACACAGCAAATGCGGTCCTGAGAGGAAAACTGATAGCTCAACAAGGACACATCAGGAAAGAAGAAGGGGCATACCTGAATAACTTAATGACCAGCTCAAAAAATTAGAAAATGCCCAACAAAAGGAACCAAAAATAGGTAGACAGAAGGAAATAACAAAGCTTAAAGCAGACTCAATTAAGTGGAAAACCGAAAATCAATCTGAAAGATCAATGAAAGCAGAAGTTGGTTCTTTGAAGAAATGAACAAGATTGATATGCCATTGACAAAACTCACAAAGATAGAGTAATCTGATAACCCATAGAGAAAAGAAAAGGGGGAGATCACAACAGATACTTCAGAAATCTAAAGGGTAATCAGAAACTACTTTGAGAAACTCTATGCTACTAACCATGAGGATCTAGAAGAAATGGAAAAATTCTTGGACAATTATAACCTTCCACATTTAAGTAAGGAGGAGGTAGAATATCTAAACACCCCCATCACCACTGAGGAAATTGAAAATGTAATCAAACATCTGCCCAAAAATAAAAGCCAGGTCCAGATGGATTTCCTAATGAATTTTTTCAAATCTTTCAAGTGGAGCTACTCCCAATCCTAGTCAGGCTCTTCCATGAAATTGAGAAAACTGAAATACTCCCAAACAGCTTTTATGAAGCCAACATCACCTTGATACCAAAACCGGACTGAGATGCTGCCAAAAAAAGAAAATTATAGACCAATATCCCTGATGAATGCTGATGCAAAGATTTTCAACAAAATCCTGGGAAATAGAATCCAATGCATCATCAAGAAGATCATATACTACGACCAAGTAGGTTTCATTCCAGGAATGCAAGAATGGTTTAACATTCATAAATCTGTCAACATCATACACAACATCAACAAGAAGAAAAATAAAAATCACATGATCATATCAATTGACGCAGAGAAAGCATTTAATATGGTCCAACACTCATTCTTAATCAAAACTCTCAGTAAGATGGAAAATGGAAGGAACCTTTCTCAATCTAGTTGAAGCCATCTACCACAAGCCAATGACAAATATTATCCTTAATGGAGAAAAACTAGAAGCCTTTCCTCTAAATTCTGGTACAAGACAAGGCTGTCTGCTCTCACCACTCCTCTTCAACATAGTACTAGAAGTTCTTGCTATAGCGATCAGGCAAGAAAAAGATATCAAGGGAATCCAGATAGGAAAGGAAGTCAAGCTCTCATTGTTTGCAGATGACATGATATTCTACCTAGAAATCCCTAAAAGCTCTACCAAAAGGCTTAGAGAAATAATGAACTCATATAGCAAGGTGGCAGGCTACAAAATTAACACACAGAAATCAATGGCCTTTTTATACACCAATAATAATAGGAAAGAGAAGGAAGTCAGGAAGGCAACCCCATTCAAAATGGTACCACACAAAATCAAATATCTTGGAGTCAACATGACCAAAGAAACTATATAGAAACTATATAGATGATGCATTGGATTCTATATACAAAGAAAACTATAAAGCCCTGCTCCAAGGAATAAGAGAGGACACGCGGAAATGGAAACATATACTCTGCTCATGGATTGGCAGGATTAACATCATTAAAATGGCAATACTCCCCAAAGCATTATACAGGTTTAATGCTATCCCCTTAAAAATACCCATGACATTCTTCAAAGAAGTGGATCAAACACTTATGAAGTTCATCTGGAACAATAAACACCCTAGAATAGCTAAAGCACTTCTAGGGAAAAGGAAAATGGGAGGCATTACTCTCCCCAACTTTAAACTGTACTACAAAGCAATAATTATCAAAACAGCATAGTATTGAAATAAAGACAGACCCTCAGGTCAGTAGAATAGGCTTGAGTTCTCAGACATTGTCCCCCAGACATACAAGTACCTAATTTTTGACAAAGAAGCAAGAAATCCTAAGTGGAGCAGGGAAAACCTCTTCAGCAAGTGGTGCTGACAGAACTGGTTCGCCACTTGCAAAAAAGCAAACATAGACCCCCAGTTAACATCATGTACGAAGGTAAAATCCAAATGGATTAAAGACCTTGATATCAGACCTGATATCATAAGGTATATAGAACAACACGTCAGTAAAACACTCCATGACATTGAGACTAAAGGCATCTTCAAGGAAGAAACTGCACATTCCAAACAAGTGGAAGCAGAGATCAACAGATGGGAATACATCAAACTGAGAAGCTTCTGCACCTCAAAAGAAATAGTGCCCAGGATACAAGAGTCACCCACCAAGTGGGAGAAACTATTCACTCAATACCCATCAGATAAGGGGCTAATATCCAAAATATACAGGGCACTGACAGAACTTTACAAGAATAAAACATCTAATCCCATCAAAAATGGGGAGAAGAAATGAACACTTTGTTAAAAAAAAAAAAAAAAGAAATACAAATGGCCAAAGGCACATGAAAAAATGGTCCTCATCACTAATCATCAGGGAGATGCAAATCAAAACAACGATGAGATACCACCTCACACCACAGATATTGGTGCATATCACAAAGAATGAGAATAATCAGTGCTGGCGGGGATGTGGAGAGAAAGGAACTTTTATCCACTGCTGGTGGAAATGCCATCTAGTCCAACCTCTATGGAAAGCGATATAGATATTCCTCCAAAATCTGGAAATTGAGCTCCCATACGACCCAGCTATTCCACTCCTAGGGATATACCCTAAGAACACAAGAATACAATACAAAAACCCCTTCCTCACACCTATATTTATTGCAGCATTATTCACAATAGGCAGGTTCTGTAAACAACCAAGATGGCTAAAGAAACTGTGGTACATATACACAATGGAATATTATGCAGCTGTCAGGAGAGATGAAGTCATGAAATTTTCCTATACATGGATGTACATGGAATCTACCATGCTGAGTGAAATAAGTCAGAGGGAGAGAGAGAGAGAGAGAGAGAGAGAGAGAGAGAGAGAGAGAGAGAGAGATGCAGAATAGTCTCACTCATCTATGGGTTTTGAGAAAAATAAAAGTTATTTTTGCAACAATCCTCAGAGACAATGAGAGGAGGAATGGAACTCCCAGCTCACTTCATGAAGCTCACCACAAAGAGTGGTGAGTGCTGTTATAGAAATAACTACACAGAGAACTACCCTAATCATGTGAATGAATGAGGGAACTGGAAAACCTGTCTGGAGTACAGGTGGAGGTGGGTTTGGAGGGAATGAAATTTGGGACATTGGTGGTGGGAATGTTGCACTTGGAAAGGGGGTGTTCTTTACATGACTGAAACCTAATCACAACCATATATGTAATCAAGATGTTTAAATAAAGAAAAAAAAGAAATGCAAACTTTCACTAGGAGACAAGAAAAGATTTAGCTTTATCAAAATGCAAAAAAAAAAAAAACCTAATATGCACTTGGAAATAAGCTCCTAAAACAATAGTAATACCTTTACTCACTACATTATCTCCATTCCGTATTGCTATCTTCTTTTAGTTCAAAGTCTATAGTGATTGGTATATATGTGACTTTCTCATCCTTTTTATGCTACCATTTTTGTGTACAATTGTTTTTCAAAATAGCCTATTTAAATCTTCAAAAAAAAAAAAGAATGACACAAACACCTCACTTGATACACTTGATTGGTGCATTGAGTGTTATCTACAGAGGTGTGACGCTGTCCTTTTGAAATATATACAGTATTAAAAACCAATAGCAAGTAAAAAGATTGTATTTTGTCTTTACCCAGACTCATTTTGGTAATTACTCTTTTTTTTATAATTTGCTATATTTAGTCTTTAAGGAAATCTAGAAAGAATTTGATTTACTGTGTTTTGTTTTGCACTTTATTTTTATTTTTGTATGAGTTATTTAAAAATAAAGTGTGAAAAGAAACTAATTGTTATAGTAATTATATACTTATTTAGATGCTTATGATACAATATGCTGTCTCCACCCCTTGCAGACAATGCACGTATGTTTTACATTCTTACTACTGATTGTAAAATAGTTCAATGTTTTTTGACAGATTATTCAGTATGAGCCTACTGTTATCTGGTGATGCTGGAGATTAAAGAAACATACTAAAAATACTAAACATGCTAAAATGGTAATTACTCTTATTATTTTGGTGACTACTGCTCTTAATGCAATTTTTTCCAAATGTAAATTTTGATTGTTACTGCAGCCAACTTTAAATGTAATTATCTTTATTGAAATGGGATAATTAAACATCTTGGCCCACAGAAAGGAAATCTCTCATCTGTCTTAACCCCATTGTTATCTTTTGAGTCCATAGAAGTGATATATCAAATCACTCACTGGAAGGACTTAAACTTAGAATAAATATTTATACCTATGTGTTCTTAATTATATAAAGATATATTTTGAAAAATACTTCTCTGTTTATGAAGCATGTTTCTCTTTTAATTTTCATTTGTTTGGGGGGGCACAGCCAGTGATGCTCAGGGGTTACTCCTGACTATGTGCTCAGAGATCACTCCTGGCTTGGGGGATCATATATGAATGACACTGGGAGATTGAACCGCGATCCGTCTTAAGTTAGTACATGCAAGGCAAATGGCTTATAACTTGTACCACACTCTGGCCCTCTCTTTTAATTTTCAACTTAAATACTTCCTTGCCACCCTGGATAAAGTAAATCTAATGGCATAAAGGTATCAAAAATGCTTATTTGTTCACTGATTTATTTATCTGGAGCAATAATTAACAGTGCTCAGGAATTACTCCTGACTCTATGCTCAGGGATCATTTCTGACATTGCTCTGGGGACTATAGAGTGTTCAGGATTCAATCAGTATTAGCCCTATGTGAGGCAAGTGCCTTAATACCTCTATAATCTTTTTGCATATCACCCTAAAAATTATTATATTGAACCATATTCAAAAGCAACTTCAGTGTTGGAGAAATAAAATGGAAGTTAAGGAGCATGCTTTGTCCAGGGCTAATCCTAGTTAGATCCCCAGCACCAAATATGGTTTTCTAAACACTTGCAGGAGTGACCCACTAGCACAGAGTCAAAATTAAACCCTGAACACATATTAGGGTGTGAAAACCACAATTCTCTCCATGGGGTCTAGAGTAGAAGTAATAAACACTATGAGCCAAACCAGGGTCAGAAAGTAAAATATTTAAATTCTACTTTGCTTTTAATTGGATTTGCCAGTTAGGTAGATTTGCTGTATCTTAAAGGTTTAAAGAAAAGAAACATTCATTCAAAGGCAAACAGATAGTGTGTGAAACAGATTAAGGCAATATGAAGACAGGAAAATCAATGGGACTAGATCAATTGTGTGTTTGGAGTAAAAAAAAAATCATTTAGGATGATTCCCAGGCTACAAGTTTGGGAAATGGAAAGATCAATGGTGATGATTTTATATGGGGTGGCAAATATGGACAGGAACAGAGGGAGACAAAAGTGAATGATTCTAAGCAAGTTTGAATATGATGACTTTGAATTATCTTTGAGATTTAGCTGATCAAATATCTTCTATACAGCTGAAAATGTTACTCTAGAGATCCTAAGTATAGACATAGCCATGGGAAACATTTAAAAAATAACCTAAAGATAGTAATTTAATGTTCCTGAGAGGTCAGGAATGACCAAGAGATAATATTTATATATTATGTATGTAAGTATACATATTTATATTTGAGAGCATAATTTCAAGATTGACATTTATTCACATGTCCTAAAATTAAACACAAACACATACATATACATGCACATGTGAGGAACTATCAAATTACCAATTAACTTTTTATTCATATTTAGGACAAAAATAAAAGAAATTTTCTTTCCTTATGGAAAGTAATGTAAAACCTCGATTATGTTTATAGAGGAGCAAAATAATTAAAAATGGAGATGTCAGAACTAAGGTACCAAATGGTTAATAGAAACTTCGTTTAGTTATATCTGTGCTATCATGGAAGACCAAGAGAAATACTAATAATTCAGGGATTTATCATTATAATCATAAACATAACAAAAGAAATAACAGGCACTTTGTTTTAGTGCTTAAGAAGCCAGAGAGATAGCACAGTGGTTAAGGTGCTTGCCTTGCATGTGACCAGCGTGAATTCAATACCCAGCATCCCAGATAACTCCTTGAGTGCAGTAGAATTGATCCTGAGTTCAGAATCAAAAGTAATACTAAACATTGCCAGGTATAGTTAACCCCCACCCCCACAAAGATACTAATTTTTAATTTAATCTTAAAACATTTTCATTCTGAAAACATTTTAAAACAGTTCACACATATTATTAAAACATGTATAACATGTAAACTACTGCTATTTCCATTTTCAGATAAGGAAATTGAAGCTTTGAGAAATTAGATAACTTTTCAAAGGACACCGTAGAAAAGTACATAGCAAAGTTGGGTTTGAATCCTGCTTAGGGTGTTCATAACTATGCTTTTGTGTTCTTAAAGTACTAAATAAAGTATAATGTATTAGTTTAGCCTACAAAATTTCAACAGCTGGTACTGGATGTGTGACTCCTTTGGGAGGTACATTTGTAGGTAATAAAGTTTATTTTATGGAAAATACAAATTAATTGCATTTCAATATTAAACATAATTATTGTCCCTTTGCATATATAATTTATATGACATTTGCCATTTTGTAATATAACATTTGTAAATGTCTCTGAGCAATCTCATAATTATAAAGAGTACATACTATGTTCTCATATCTTATTTTACTCTAATACCAGCTTAGCGAGTGAGCTTAGCTCTTACAAAACTTAAAATGACAGCTGAAAATTGAGTTCTAACAATAGAATAAATGATCAAAATAGTTTAATAATTAATGAACTGTGCAGTTGAGAAATGCAGTTTTTGTAAATATGGAAATCAATCACTGAAGCAAATTGAAAGTTTGTTTGAAATGCTGGAAATACTATCAATTGTTTGTACTTGACTATATGTTTGTATTGCTTTACTGCCTTGATATTTTTCCAGACTTACCACTACACCGATTTGAAAGTGTTTTTAATGTTAATATATTCTAGTCATTCATGCATAAATATTTTATTTTATTGATGACATTATAATATAGGTTTTTAGTGCTCGTGTAGATGTATATGCCCCAGAATTCTGATTATCAAGGAAAAATTTTTATTAGAGTAACATTCTTGGCCTCACATACCATTTCCCTGGGCAGAATAAAATATGACTGATGATTAACTTATTTAAGAGATGGTGCAGAGAGAGCTATGCTTCCTTATCTTCCCACTTTCTTGAGGTCTGACTCTGCAAAGTATATATTCTCTATTTTCTTTCCTCATACTATTAAAGGAAAAGAGAACTGCAATTGCCTTGCATAGTCAGTAAATGTGTGAATTTTTTATTTCTGATTCATGAAATGCTATTGAGTTCCACTATATGTCAACTCCTTCAATATCTGCTTATTAAGTACATATATACTAAAGTATAAGCTGACCCAAGTTTAAGCCAACCCTTCTAATTTTATCCTAAAAACTGGCAAAACTTAATGACTTGAGTATAAGCCAAGGTGGGAAATGCAGCAGCACTGATAAATCTAAAAGATAAAAATATATACCCAAAACAATTACAATAATTGAAAAATCAGTAGATTAAATGATTTTCAATATTTCTTGCTAAAGAAAGACTATAAGCTAGTAACAATAACTTTAAAACTTTAAATCAAGTGCAGAAAACTGCAGCTTAACAGTTAATCAAGCAAAATCACAAAGGTTAAAATCCTTCAGAACTGGATTACTCCTTATCATCATCTGTATGTCCAAACAGAGCTTCAGCTGCATCTGATGTGAGGGTATCAGCATAAACATTGTCATCATAAATAGTTCGCAGATATCATCATCATTTCTGTCGGTCTCATAGAAAGCACAGAATATTGTGAGTTAAATAGTTCAGTGGCATACAGTTCGAGTCAGCCTCTTCAGTTCAGTCCTGACTTGTGGACTGAACTGAAGCACTGCCTCCTCCTGTAGATGGCAGAAGACGACTGGAGACAACGTACGTGTGCACCAAGTCAAATAACCTGTATGACCCGAGTATAAACTGAGGTCTAAATGTGTCGAAAACCTCGGTTTATACTTGAGTATATACTATTTAAATATGTTGATATTTATTCATCTAGTTTCCATTACTATCTCACACAGTTACATATTTGGAAGAGACAGAGGTATTGTTTTACTGATTACTCTAAATATCTATATATAAAATGGAGGGAAACAGGATTTGTGGTAAAAAAAAATGACTCAAAGAAAATCTGAAGGGAATACTGAAGACATTTACAAGGAGTTAATAGGTGTGCATATGGTAACAAAAACACTTGGCAGAAGCTTTGTGTTTGAAAACTTCACAATGAAAATCTACATGAAATAATGATGATTTATTTTTCAGAAAACACTTTAATAAAATCTAATTTTATGCAAGCCGTTGCTTTGCCCTAAAATCATTTTTTAAGAATATGCATGACAAATAATTTAAGCCTAGGCTAAAGTTTTAGGCCACACTTAGAGGAAATATACTTCACACAAATTTACTTTTTTCTATTTCCAAATAATACTATAGCCAGTATTGTGATCAATATTGAATGATCCATTAGAACAAAGGTGTTACAGCTTGAAGCTCTTTTTTTCCTTAAAAACTTTAGATTTAGTGCCATTTCTGTAGTTTTGACTATGTAACCCTTGCCAATAGCATCATATCAGGTAAGACTTCTTTGAAGTCTAGATCTCAGAGTGGTCTGCCTATAATTTCTTCAGTGTATGTTATAGGTCTGTTCAGTTCTGATCACAATATCTTTGATCCACTATGAATTGATTTGTGTAAGGTGTGAGATATGGGTTCAGCTTTCATTTTTTACATGTAGTTATCCAATTTCCCAAAACTATTTGTTAAAGAAGTTGACTTATTTAACTTCATTTTCTAAGCTCTTTTGTCAATACTTAACTTACCATCTATTAAGGGGCTTGACATTGGATATTCTATTCTGAACCATTAATCAGAGTCAGTCTCTATTAGAATACCATATTGCTTTGATCACTCTGGCTTTATAGAATAGTTTTAAGTTAGGTAATGAAATGCCTGCCAGTTTAATTTTTAGTAATATTTTGGATACCTAAGTCTTATATAATTCCACATAAACTTTATAATTGACTTTTTGCATTCTTTAAACAATGCTGTCTAAATTTGGAGAGAGATTGCATTGACTTTATATAGCAGTTTAGGTAGACTTGTCATTTTTAACAATATTGATTCTCCAATCCACAAGCATTGAATAATTTTCAATTTACTAAGGTCTTCTTAGATATCTTTCTTAAGTGTTTCAAAATTTTCATGAGGATAGGTTTCTCATCTATTTTATTAAAAATGATTTCTACTCCGCATCCACGCCTGCCCAGTAGGGCCAACTCCTAAGAACTGTGAGTCTTGTCTTTTCTTTGTGTTTCTTTGTCCTTTGCTGTTCTGGATTTCGTGGGAGTGGACCAAACTGGTCCCCAAAAAAGACTCGCTCTCCCAGAAGTCCATCCTAGGGCTGAAACACCCAGGAACATTCCATTAGACTGAAAACCGGCTA